>APFE031648123.1:224185-248660 GCA_000404065.3 Pinus taeda
ATTTTTTTCTAAATAAATCAATTTTATAGTATCAAAAATTTCTTTTTATTGACAAATTTGAATTTTTAAATATGATCATAACTATATTATTTAAGGTTTACATATGATGAAAACATGTTTATAAAAAATCAGTTAATTCTTAATCAATCCAAAGATTCATTCAATTCTTTTTTTTTGTGTAAACAAGGTAGTACTTTCTATATTTAATTTTTCAAAATTTACATTCCCAACACATCGATTAACCAGCCACTTGCCTGAGGGAAACCAGGTGGCCATCAATCAACATTGTATCCATTCCAAAAATTAAATAAGTTCATCATAAACATCTATATCTCCCAAGTTCCTCTCTCTGGTCTTTCAGACATAAACATTAAAAAACTATAGACAAAAAGACTAAAGATAAAACAACTACTCCTCATCTGAGGAGGCTATCTGAAAAGTTGCCTACTCTTCTAGGGTCATCATCTTCTTTCCTTTGTTCTGTGGCTTTACACCTGGGCCTGGGAGCTCTCATCCTTGCTAAAACAATTTCCACTTTAGCTCAGATAGAGTTTGCTCAATGCGGCCCAAAGCAATATTGTTCTTGTATGTTTGGATCTAGACGTTTGCCAATTCCTTCATTATTTCCCCACTGACATGTTCCGGTTCTTTGTTTCGCTCCTACCAATTCTCCACTTCTCCTTCCATGTGCTCCTGATGGAGGGTCATAGTGCGAGAAACTATATGTTTCATGATCCAGTATAGTTGTAAAGTTTTGGTATAGAGAGATTGTCTGCCATTTGTAGTGCCTGGGTCTTGTATCATTTCTTCCCACTCATGTAGGGGAAGGTTTCTACAATGAAGATTTTGTCTCAAGTCACGTTCCCAACTCCAAATCTGTTCCCGGATTTCTTGCAAATTTGCTTTCATGTAGGTGTCCACTAGTTTCTTTACCTTTTCACCTATTAATCTTTTGCCTTTTTTCCTAGCCCGTGCTGCTTGTTCCGGCTTCCTGCTTGACATTCCTTTTGCCTCACCTGCGTGCCATGTTTTTGCTGGGCAGCTTTCTAATGCTTTGATATTTCAGGCAGACTTGTTGGGTTACAGTTGACCCCTCACTGTGTGTTAGACTCGTCAGTCTGGAACTGCTATTCTATCTTCTGCAGCTGTCTTTGGTCGTCGACCTATTCTCTCTCACCACCTTCCTTCTTCCACGTCCATATGCAACATGCATGGGATCCCTCATACTTTTTTTTTTAACATTCCTCTATCTTAACCTTGCCTCCAGTTGTTTCCACTTCCGATGATCTGTGGCATGCTCTCTGACCCACTTTTCTTGGGATGCTGCCCAAATCTCTTGTCCTCCGTGCTTCATTTATGACTATCTTCTCCTGGCTGCTCTTGCCATCCATTGCTAACTCCGCATTGCCATCTGGCTCTCCTCTATTATCCCTTCTCAGTCTTGCTATCCTGTTCTCCTTATGCTCACCTCCTTCCATTTCTGCTCCCATGCTTCTCGGGTTTGTCCTTTCTCTTTCCTCTTCCATCATCCATGTCCTCTCGATCCTTTCTTCCATCCTGTTCTATTCCATGGATGATCTATGTTGTTCTTCCTGTGCATGCCTTCGTCTTTCTACCCTCTTCTCTATGTCATTCGAATTCTCTTACTGTCTCTGATCTGCCTCGACTGCCTGTTTCATTTGATTCATTTCCTCATTTTTGTTGAGCTCTGCTTCTCTCGCGTCTAAATAGTGCTCTTTGTTTTGGCATCCCTAGTTTGCAAGGAGATCCACTGGGACATTTCCTTTCCTTTTCACATGGGACGAGATAGTATATGCCAGTCGTTGAAGTTGCTTTTCAACTTCTGTAATTACCCACGCTGTCTGCCAAATTTTGCTTAGTTTTTCCGCATTCTCTCCTTGTTGTAGTTATTTTATGGTGTCTATGACTAGCTTAGAATCCCCTTCTATCTGCAATCTTTGGTACCCTTCTCGTATCGCTATCTCCATTCCCCTGTTTAGTGCATGATATTCTGCTTCGTTGTTGGTGGCAATGCCGCAGTCCATTGCATATACCCTATTGATCCTTCCTTCTTCGTCTCTAAAGATCCCTCCTATACCTGCCTCCCCTCGGATTCCTTTGGCTACTGCGTCAAAGTTTAGTTTTGTGAATCCTTTGGGGGGGGTTCCTGTAACTTTCTTTCGCTCTTACCTGTTCTGCATCTTGTATCTTTCTTGTGATGTTTGTATATTTTACTTTAATTTCTAGTCGGTTCATGATGTTGGTTTCCATACCTTCTGTCTTCTAATCTTCCTCTGTCCAATTTCAAGAATTATTGTTTCCCTTATATTCCCCATAATTTGATTCCAAATTTCCCCTATGTCATTTTTATCTTTTCTGAATATTACCTTGTTTTGGGCTTTCAGATATTCCACAAGAAGAATCTAATTGACAGGTTCCAAGCATGGTTGAGGAAAACATTGTGGTACAATTTGCTACTCCATAGTTCAATTGTTGTTTTAATGCTTTCTAACTTTCTTTCTGTAATCCCAAAGATTTGTTGGGATTTTGCCTCAGGATGTTACTTACATCACAGGAGTTGGCAACATGCTCCATGGTTTCCTCTTGTTGTTCGCAAAGCACGCAGCATGAGGGCCCATGCGTCCCTTTCCATCTTAGTTGATCCCAAGTTAGGGCTCTCCCATGTAGCACTGTCCAGGTAAAAAACGCCACTTTTGGCCAGGTTTTTAGTTGCCATATTCTTTTCCATTTTTTCTTGTCTGCATTACCCACTCCTCCTATTTTCAGGTGGTAGCCTTCTAATATTGTGAACATGCCTTTAATGCATTTGCCCCATCTTATTATGTCTGGTCCTTCTTTGATAGTTATTTTCCTAGTTTCCAGTTCTTTGTGATATGTAGTCCATTGATCAGTTTCTGGGGCTTTAGGCCAATCATTCTTCATCTTCCATTGTCTCCAATAATTGTTTTGGTCCCCTACCCAATAGTTCCTTACTGCGTCCTCCACTACTTGGGTTGTATACTATTGTACTTCATGTAGTTGGTGTTCTTGACTTAGGGTACCTCTATGTTTCCACCCTTCCTACCAAAAATCTGCTTTGTTTCCCTCTCAAATTTCCTAGAAGCTGTTGTCTCTTATCAGGGCTCTGTTCATGTTGTCTAGGTTCCAAATCGCTGAGCCTTTCTTTTTTGTCAAGGTTTGGAGTTTATCGTCTAGTGTTCGTGCTACTTCATATTTTTGTTCCCACATTTGTTTCTAGAGGTCATTCCCTCCTTGAATCCATCTCCACCATAATTTCACCCCCATGAATTGGTTCAATATGTTAGGATCTCTGAGTCCCATACCTCCCTCTGAAACCGACTTACTTAACCATGTCCATGAGAGCAAGGCCCATTTTTTTGTTTTGTTTGCCCTTTGCCATAGAAATTTTTTAAAGATTTGCACCATTTTCTGACATATGGTCTTCGAGATTGCTTGACTTGCCATCTGGTAGATTGGCATGGCTTGGAGGACTGATTTTAGGAGTATGAGATGGCTTGGTGTATTGAGCATTCTAAACGTCCAATTTTCCATTCTTTTATGAATTTTCCTTATTAGGCCTTGCTAGTTCGCTACTCTGTACTGCTGATCACCCAATTGAATTCCTAAGTATTTTTGTTGAGAACTTCCCAATTTGGAACCCAAAATTTCTTACCAGGAAGGCTTAGCTCACTCTTGGTATGTTGAAAAAGAAGATTTCAATTCTCTCTTTATTCGCCTCCGCTCCTGAAGCTTTGGTGAATTCTGTTAGGATCTCCCCGAGTTTTTTTGCTTCCTTGGGGTTTGCTTGGCTATACATCATCACATCATCCACAAATTGATGATGTGTGATAGTTAAGTCTTCCCCCCATAATCTGAGCCCTTTGAATTCTTCTCTGCTTACTTTGGTGTTGATTAAGTGACCTAGACCATCCACTGCTAGGATGAAAAGGAAAGGTGAGAGAGGGTCGCCCTATCATAGGCCACGGGTAGGCTTGAAGGTTTTGGTCAGGGTCCCATTTAGAAGGATTGACGGACTAGGAGTGGATATCATGGACATTATCCATGCAATCCATCTATCATCAAGTCCATAAGCTTGCAAGATTTCTTGTAGATAATGCCAGCTGAGTTTATCATATGCCTTCGCTAAGTCAAGTTTGATCATCATTCCTTTATTTCCAGTTTTCTTTAGGGAATGGATCACCTCTTGCGCAACTACAATCTCGTTCACTATTTGTCTACCTTTCACAAACCTTGTTTGTTCTTTTGTTATCAATTCTAGGAGCAGGGGTTGTAATATTTTTACCATTATAGTGGCCATGATTTTATAGATTACATTGCATAGAGCTATAGGTCTGAAGCTATGGGGTTCTTCAGCTTGGTCTACTTTTGGTATTAAAGCCGGGAAGGTAGAATTCCATGATGGGTGCATTCGTTTGTGGCTTCTTGATTCTTTTACTGCATTAAAAATATATTTTTTCATGAACTGCCATGTTGCTTGAAAAAAATCCACTATAAAACCATCCGGGCCAGGGGCTTTGTTTTTCGCCATTGTCTTGATTACTTCCTCAACCTCCTTTTCAATAATCACCCATAGAAGCGCAAGGTTCTGGTCCCTACTTAGTTTTTTTGGAATGAATTGTTTTATCTTTGCTATCTCTTCATGTTGATTGCTTCACAGCTCTGTCAATATGCCCTTGAAATGTTGTGTTAGGAGGTTTTCCATTTCCTCTTTCTATATTACTTTGTTACCTTGTTTATTTTTTAGGGAGAAAATTCAGTTTTGCTGCCTATGTTGCAGCATTACTCGATGGAAAAATTTTGTGTTCTGTTCCCCCTCTTTTAGCCACTGGACTCTTAACTTTTGGCACCATAGGATTTCCTCCTCTTTTCTCCTTTCCTCCAGTCTGATTAGCACTTCCCCTTATTCCTTTTCTCTCTCATCGATTCTTCCTTCTTCTATGATTTTTTGTTGTATCCTTTGCATTGCTATTTGGATTTGTTCCTTATCTTTATGGATGTTACTGAATTCCTCTTTATTCCATGTCTTAATCTCATTTTTAGCTCCTTGAGTCTCAATTGGAGTGTGTGCATCTTATTCTTTCCTTGTATTACTCCTTCACTTTTCTACCACTAGGTTTCCAGCTTTTCAACTAGAGTTGGGTCTCTTAGCCAAAAGGCTTCAAACCTGAAAGGTTTGTGTTGATTTTGATTATTCATGGCAATTTCCAATTTTATTGGCCAGTGGTCTGATCCTTGGCAAGATAGTATTGTTGCTTTATAGAATATATCTTTCCCTAGGAAGTGTTATATGGCTAATAACCTGTCCAATCTAGAGGCTATCTGTCTACTACCTCATCGTCTATTATTCCAGGTATATTTACCATTAATAGTATTGATGTCAATCAGTTGCAGGGCTATCTGGGTTTCTATGAATCTCTCCATATCTGCATCCTCCCATTGCAGTCCTCCTTTCTTTTCCACTGTTTTTGTTATCATATTAAAATCTCCTACTATCCCCCATATTTTTTCTGTATGTAGGTTGCCCATTTGACACAACTGTGTTAGAAAGGCCTCTCTCCCAAGCGGTATATGAGGCCCATAGACCGCTGATACCAAGAACCACTCTTTATGTCCTACCATTCTGAATCTCCCTGATAGAATCCTTCGCATTCCTATCCATAGGTCGGCCATTACTTCTACTGGGTTCCATAATATTTCTATTCCCCCTGCACTCCCTTTTGAATCTATTGTCATACTTTCATAATAGGGCTTAATTTTCTATAGAATTTCCTCCATTTTTGCTCCCATTATTTTTGTTTCTTACAGCAACATTATCTGAGGTTTTTCTTTTTTAATCCTCTCAGCCAGGTATCTTTACTTGCCCTTGTTGCTAAGCCCTCTTATATTCCAGGATGTAATAACCATTGAGACAGTTGGGTTGTTTAGTGGAAGATTGTTGAAAGTAGTACAACTTTTCCTGTATTAACTAGCATTTCACCCATTATTTGAATGGATTCTTGTAGGTTTTTCCTTCCTCTTTTTTCCCCCTTTCCCTTTTTGTGGATGTTCCTAGTTATTATCCTGCATTCCAAGCTATTCATTCATCCCTGTTTTCCCACTCTCTTGCTTTTCTTTGTACTTTTTGGAAGATGTCTTTGTATAGTTTTTTATCTTCCTCTGGGATAAATCGTTCGTCCAGATTCTTCCACTTATCCAGTAATTTTTTTTATAATTTCCTCTTCTGTTGTTGCATCCTCCCCTTTATTTGTGTCTACTTCCATCACTTCATACTCTTGGTGTAGTTCCTTTTCTTGGGTCCCCTGTTCTTCTGGCTCTTCTTGATCTTTCTGTTTATTTTGCGTAGTTTCCACTTCCCCCCCCTCCTTCATGATTTGTCCCTTCTTGGTAGTCCATCTTTCGGGTCTCTTCCTTCCCTTATTTTGTTTGTAATGCTTCATACCTATTCGTCTTTTGACTTGTAGTTGGCTGATCTTTCCTACCTTTCTACTGGGGTTCTTTAGTGGGTCATTTCTTGTGTTTTACTTCTTGAAACCCCTCATCGTCTTCATTAGTTTTCCTCTATTGTTTATTCTTTCTTTCTTCTTTCTTTGAATTTAGAGGGAATTCCTTGAAAAGGTGCCCATATTCATGGCATTTTCTACATCTGAATGGTATGTGTTCATAGTCTAGAGGCTGCTGCTAGACCTCTTCATGATACTCGAGTTCGACAACACCTGGTATAGGGTTTTCTATATTCATGTATACACATATTCTTGCATATGAGGTGTATCTCCCTCTTTCTGTTGATTCTTTTATCTTGACGAAACTACCTATGGTGTTACCTATTCCCTCAATAATCTCTAGATCCCAAAAATCCATAGGTAGTCCAAACAATCTGACCCATACTAGAGCTGCTAGGAATTTTTCTTGGTCTGGGTTATAGCATTCCTCCCAATACCTCATAAATAACCCTGCATTATTATGGAAATATGATCCATTTTCAAACACTTTCTCTTTATCTTGCAGGTTTGAGAAGATTACCATGAAAAAGCCGCGAGCTCCCAACTTCAGTTCAATGTGGCTGCGTGGCTGCCATTTCTACTGGATCCATCTTGTCAGTTATTTTTCTAAGGGCTAGACTCTGATGAACTTGCAGATCAGTGCATGATCTTTCATATAGCTTCTGTATCTCTCTAGTTTGTTCATCAGAATGAAAAACCTTGGTTTCTTCACTGCACAAGGCAGACATCTTCCTTTGCTTCTTGCTTGCCAACGTGCACCCAGAACTGGTCCTGGTGGCCTTTGAGCAGCTTCCTCTTTGCTATTACTAGTTCCTTGTCCCGCTGTCACATCCCTGTAGGAGGGGATCTCTCCCCTCCTAGTCTCCTCTGTCATTTCTAAAACATCTGTCTACTTCTGGTCATCTGTTCACTAGTTTTTCGAGGTGTTCTGCGCCGCCTACCTCATGGTTGCATGGTCATTAGGGTTGCAAAGCTCCAAGAATCCCTCGTCATTTTTTTAAGATTCATTCAATTCTTAATGAATCCAAATTTTTGAAAGAAATTGAATCAATAAAATCCATAAAGTTTGAATCAATAAAAATAAAAAAATTGAATAAATTAAATCCATAATTTAAAAACATACCTAATTCTCAATAATCACATCATTATAGAGGTAGAAATGGTAGGAGATGTGAAAAGAGAAAAAGAAAGGAATTAGTTAGAGAATTGATCGACAAAGACTCTGAAATGATGGCTTTAAAAGACCCGTTAGATCAATATTATTTTTGAGAGATCACAAAGAAGAGATTATTGGTTTTAGAGGAGAGAAAGAGCTAGATTTTAAAGATGCAGGAGGAGGAATGGCGAGTAAAGAGAAAATACATTTGGGTGGCGTAAGGAGATAAGAATACTAGTTTATTTCATAGGCATGCATCAAAAAGAAGAAAGGAAAATGCCATTTGGGGTTGTTGGACACCTAATCCTCTATGGGTTAGTGTGGAAGTGGAATAGACTAAGGAAGTCCAAGAGACCTTGGGATGTGGAACCCAACGGTACTATAAATGTATATCATTTGTTAATAAAAAATGTACTCTCATGTTTTATCTTTCATAATCTGTTGTTTCCATGTGTGTGTTTAACATGGTATCAGAGCGGGTGATGTCCTTCCCTGCTCATATTTGAGCCATTAGTTTTATGGCCTTTTTGTGCAAGTCATTTCTACCATCAGTTCTACATTTTATGAATAGTTTTTCAGCTAAATTCTAGCTGCAACCTCTGTCATTTCTCCAGCGCCATTTTTGGCTTCCCTCTGCTTTGTAACTCCCTATTATGCCTGCGTTGTGCCTTACATACAAAACGCTGCTCCCTGTCTATTATTCACCTACATATAAAAGCACTACTCCTCTGCTCTGCTCTGACATGGTATAATATAATATGTTGCCCATACCAGTTCAGTTTCCCATATAATACACTGTAGTAAACATTGTGGTGTCAGTATACGTTGCTTGAAGCCTACTCCATATAGATGGTATCAGTATACATTTTATTCTTTCTAAATAGTTGGCCCTCCAACCATTATGCTCAGTGATATCGCTGGTGTTTTCCATCACCACCATAGCCACCAGCAACTCCATCCGGCATGTCAGACTAGAGAAGTTTGCATTTGGTGTTTAACATTGCATATGCTCGATGATATTTTCTCTGGAATGTATGTGCTAGCGCTGCATTGTCTCTCACTGAGTCCAACCCTCGGCATGATCGTGTTGTTCAAGTAGCAATAACTGGGGGAGCCATTGCAACTGCTGCTGAGTTTCTGAATACAGGTGACGAAATGAATCGACCTCAACCTAGAGCCAACTATGTCACAGAGTGTCTGGAGGCCATGGTAACCTGTCGAAAGTCCCATATACATAGAACATGGTACAGAAAATGCCTATGGTAAAGGCTGATAGGCCATCTCCATGATCACTATCTGATTTTGCAAAGAAAATGTCAAAAGTACTGTGATATTTTTTACAGTAGAGTAAAGTCTTGCGAAGAGTGTCATTAGCAGTAAAGTCTTGAAGGCTCACGACCTTGCACCAGAAATTCCTAAGCATGCACAGTCAAGGAAAAGGTATTTCCTCTTCAAAGCCCACATGAAACATTGGAGCATTCAAAACATTGGAGCGTTCGAAACATTGGAGCATTTGAAAGCTGATATTTAAGTTTGATTTTATTGTTGTGTTGTATAATTTGTAATATGTGTGTATAATTTATTGGTAAAGTTCAAATTAGTTCTTTATGCATGGGGTCTTGTGTATTACAATAATGTAGAAGCTTGTGTATGCAATGGATTTCCAGTTGAGTTTAATATTATTCACAAGTTGGAATACAATATTCTCCATAGTAAACAGGAAGAATCATGCAATGGGAACTAAGGACTAAATGAACTTTCACGCTGTCAACCGAGCTAGATCTGTGAATGATGTCTGGGCTTCCTAATTTTGGAGATCTATCTCCCCCATAGTAGTCAAAAACCTAATTGAAGCCCGATGTGACTTGATAAAAAATAAAATGATGGCAATAAATTGCAAGACGTTATCCTCGCAACCTATTTTTTAGAGAATTTAAATGATAGGTCGTCCTTTCAACATATATTTTGACATTGTTGACTCGCAGGGATTTTCTGCAAACTTATAAGGTAGAAGACTCAAGCCACACTGAGCCACAGCCAAAGCTGGAAAGAGAACGAGTTCCCTTCTTATTCTGTTGGTTGAAGCTTGAGAATAGAGTTATTTGCTACAGTCTGGACGCGGTTCTCTGAGAACAAAGGACAAACCACATTACCCTTATCATGGGAAGAATCACCTTAGTTCTAAGTTGAGTTTCTGGCTAAAGGGACGAGATTCTATCACTGTTGAGAGCCATATCGAATTCTGAGTGTGAAGTTGAACCGACCTCACTAAGGGACCGATATTATGAAGTGATTTATTGGCTATGAAGAGCATACAAGAGGCTACTAAACCAACTGCCCCAACAAAGAAGCCAGCTGCAAAGAAGGCTACTCCAGGTTATATACATTAACTGTCCAGTTATATACATTGTTGAACATTGTCCATATACATCGTATTGTCTCATTCTTTGTGTGTCTGTTGCAGGACTTGGACATTCTCTGAAACAATATATTTATGCGTTGTTTGTTGACACTCGTCAATTGAAAGCATTGAATTGGTTATGTGTGTTCTCAACAATATATATTGAATTGAATGTGAGGAACATATATGCCTTTAATTACATATATGTTGTTGATTCATAAGATGGCATACATTGGATCAGTTGAGATTATATTACTATATGCGCGTTGACTATACCTTGGAGTTAAATATGTGATTTGGTTTTAATAACTTTTATATGTGCATTGAAGACAAATTTATGTCAGTAGAAGAGTCATAGTTGTAGGAGCGGTTCTGAGTTTGAACAAATTTATGCCATTCAAAGAGTGAATTCAACAAATAAAAGGATTTTCTAATAGGAACACATACTGGTATTTTGGCATTTTTGTTTACATTAGGTGTTGAGATATAAAAGTTTTCAATAAGAACCAATCTGCATTGTCTAGTTTTTTGGCTCCTTGGAAATTTCGGGAAAGAAAAAACTATAGTGTTGAATGAATACTTAAGTTTCTTCGTGGTATGCTTCAAGACATTGCAGAAGGCTTAAAGTTTGTATACTTGCAGTATTTTCAATTAACATAATTTTGTGGCGCTTGTGTGTCATGCAAAATACAAGCAACTTGTAGATTTGGAGGTCGAAGGGATACAAACACAATCTACATACATATGCATTGATTCCTTGTTACTTCGACTACTGCATAAGTGTTTGGTGGGTTGTATAAAGGCAATGATTGTTTTGACAAATAAAAGTAGTCTTTTGTGGAGGAAATTTTAGTCAGTTGTATTGTCAGAACATAGTGTTGGTCATGAGTAAACTCTTATTTTTATGTAATGGATTGTAATTGGTGCTTGCTGGTTACACACTGATCATTTGTTGCACATTTATAAAGGATATTGTTGTGTACTGTGAGTGGTTATTACTTTTCTGCATTGAGTAGTAGTTGTGATCAGTTTTTAAGGTGTAATTCTGACATTGAAGAAAAAAAATGGCTAGAATCAATGAAGTATTAGAGTTCCTCAAAACTCTGATATTGTCTACTACTCATGATACATTAAAAGTCAGCAAAGTTTGTCTCACAGACATTCAGGTCTGTCTACAAAATGCACAAGAGAAAATTGATTTTTTGCAACTCGAATCTCAAGCAACAGCAAGAAGAATTAAAATAGAGGAGTCATTCTGAAGCTGTTTATGCTCAGAAGATTGAAACAGACTCCCATAAAGCACCAGTTGTAAATGCAGATGCAGAAGTTCAGTTTGCACCTCCCAAGCCCATCATCAAACCTTGGGAACAACTTGTCCACAACAAGCATAAAATTAATCTTGGATATGATAAGGACATGTCCTTTCATATTCCAGATTACTCAAAGCCCATTTAGTTCAGAGTGCTAGATTACTTCATAACAACTCACCTCGAGCTGTTCCAGATTCTGTCCCTCTTCCACAGAAACAGCAACAACAACAGATTGTGAAATGCTAACACTATGACCGAGTTGGCCATCTAAAAGATCATTGTTTTGAACTTCATCCATGTAAGCACTGTCATAAAACCAGTCATTCTTCAAACATATGCTTCAGAAACAAACCTCCTACAAGAACAAAGATTCAACTTTGATGGATCGCTTCTTGGCAATGGGCATCAACAACCAAGAAGATATTTCAATCATATGTTCGAACTTGTTCCAGAGTATTGAACAGTCTTGCAGTTGATTTTTCTCCATCATCTCACCTTATATCTAACAGGGGGGGATGAAGGTCATCTACAAGCTTCAAAGCCACATCAAGCGAGCCTGAGCCACAACCTACCACACTAGTTTCAGAGTTGTAGCCAGAGACAAAGATGACCCTGAGCATGCCTTCAGTTGGTAATGCCTTTTCAAAGAATCTGGGACACTTCCTCTAGCAGAAAACTTCAACTTCTTTCCAGTTTCGGAAGAATTCCAAGAATAGAGTTGGGGACACTTCCTCTAGCAGAAGACTTCATCTTCTTGTCAGACTTGGAAGAGTTCCAGGAATTGCATTAAGCATTCCAGATTTGTTGGTCATCCTTAAACCATCACAGGTTGATACTTCCCTTTTCAGGTTGAAGTTCTCCCGTTTATGTGGGGTGAGACCTCCCTTTATTGGTTGAAGGTTCCCCTCTTCAAAACATCAAGAGCACTTCCTCTAGCAGAAGACTTGAGCTTCATGCCACACTTGGAAGAGTTCAGGGAACTACACTAAGCATTCCAGTGTTGGTGGTCATCCTTAAACCACTGCCATTTATACCAACATTTCAGAAAACACATTCAGCCTAGTGCTACCATGCATTTTTGCACATTTTGTATTACATCTCTCTTCTTGGACTCATACATAACCCTTTGGATTATGGGAGAGAATGTTGGACACCTAATCCTCTATGGATTAGTGTGGAAGCAGAATAGACTAAGGAAGTCCAAGACCTTGGGATGTGGAACCCAACGGTACTATAAATGTAGATCATTTGTTAATAAAAAATGTACTCTCATGTTTTATCTTTCATATTCTGTTGATGCCATGTGTGTGTTTAATAGGAGTATATGGGATGGAGAGGGTAAATATATCACATCACAATCATAAATACAATAAGAGGAAGTGAATTATTTTATTAAACAATTCAGAGAAAAAGAAAGTTCAAACTATACAAATCAGATAGAGTTCTTCCAACTTATTCCAAGAATGTTTGATGTTAAGGATAAGTATCCCTTGGGCAGGCCAATTTTTGAGGACGAAGTGATAGAGGTCTTGAAAGCATGTGCCAGGGATAAAAGCCCTAGCCTAGATGGTTGGTCCGTGGAGTTATTTTTACATTTCTTGGATTTTATGATTAATGATCTTCATGAGGTGGCAGAGGAATCCCGGATTCTATGCTCAATTACAAGCTCTATTAATGCCATGTTCATTACCCTTATTCCTAAAATTGTGAGGCCTTCTACCATTGTAGATTTTAGGTCCATTTCATTATGTAACTCGGTGTACAAAATGATTTCTAAAATAATTGCTAATAGGTTCAAGTCCATGCTTTCAAAACATATTTCTACGAAGCAATTTGGTTTTCTAGACTAGAGGCAAATACAAGATGTAGTTCTATCACTCAACAATGTCTTCATTATGTTAAATCCGATAAGTTGGAAGCATGCTTCATGAGGATAGACTTTGTTAAACCATATGATAATGTGGACTGGAAATTTTAAGATTGATTCTCCATAAGATTGTGATCAAAGTACAAGTTATAGATTGGATAATGGCTTGTGTTATTTCAGTAAAGTTTGCAGTCATCATTAATGGTCTTCCTACATATTTTTTTAAGACATTGAGGGGTTTGAGATAAGGATGTGCCATGTCTAAACTTTTATTCCTGCTAGTTATTAACAGACTGAGCAAGAGGATTGAGGATGTATGCTCTAAGAGCTTAATTAAAGGTTATTGGTTGATAAGGAACAATATCATTATGCTTTTTATTGATTGTGGATGATGTCCTCTTCATACAAGAGGTCTTGGTTACATAATGGTATATCTTTAAACAAATTATTTCTTCTTTTGGGGAGGCATCGAGCTTATATATGAACAAAGACAAATCAACTTTGATATCAACATCCAAAGATGAGGCAACAATCATGGAGATTACTAAAATGTTTGAGGTAAGGACAATCTCTATGGATGATGGTTTTCGATATCTCGGTTTTATGTTGAAACCAAACAATTATGGAAATAAAGATGGGGGTTGGCTGATTAGAAAAATTGAAAAGAAGTTGACTTTGTGGACAAATAAGTGGCTCTCTTTGGGTGGTACGTTGATGTTAATAAAGTATGTTTTACAAAATATATTAGTGTATTAGATGCATCTCTATAAGCTGCCAAAATATGTCATTCATAAAATTGACTCTATCATTGCCAAGTTTCTCTGCACTGGGCCAGGGAACATGAGGAATATACATCTTGTTCGCCTTGTTGTGATTTCCTATAAGGTGGAGGCTAGTCGTTGGGGTATAAAAGATACAAAATGTTTTTGTAGGGCATTACTAATCAATAACTTATGGAGGGATTTAAGAGGAAAAGGTTTCTGGCAACAAATTTGAAATTAGAAATATCTAAAAAGCAAAAAGTATGAGATTTGGATCAAAGAAGGAGCATAAGAAAAAAAGGCAACATCATATATTTGGTAGAGTATGATGAAGATAAAACATTGGTTACTCGGGAGTCTGAGATGGGAAGTGGGTTCAGATACAAAGTTCGAGATTGGATTGGATATGATTAAAGGTTTGGATGGTGACCATTCACTATTTTCCCCTCTTCTAAGGCATATACATAACATTGGTATTTCCTTTCTTAACCAAATTTATGTTGATTGTTTTTATTTCCTTGTTTCACACTCTTGGCTTAACGCTAGAGAGATTGGCCTCACTGAATCTTTAGCTGGTGAATGGGATACATATATTTTATAGATAATCGTAGCAAGTATTACTACATTTGAGGAAGGGGATCATTTGTCATGGGAGGGAAATGTATATAAGGGACATATTTTGGTAAAACAAATATACACTATGGTCTCTTTGGATAGTAACTCGACATATGACTATTTATGGTTTCATAAATCTTGGAAATGGGCTATTCCACAAAAATTAAAGTGTTTTTGTTGGTTGGTTTTACATAATAGGATTCTCACTTGGGAAAATCTCCTTAAAAGAGATTTTATAGGACCTGGAAGATGTGCTCTATGCATGACAGGAAATGAGGATGTGGGACATCTTTTTCTCACATGTCTTTTCATGATTTTGGTTTGGTATGGGGTTATGCATATGCTCAATCTTGTTGTAGTCTGGGATACGAGTTCGATTGAGAAATGTCTCACTCATTGGTTTGAGGAATACATGAATCATTAGTTTCATGCCCTTTTATATTCATTGGGGAATATGGAGAAGTTGGAATGCATTTAGATTTTTGAACAAAATGAGAGATGTGAGAGGCACATGTTTGAAGATGTTTAATTTTTTAAGGAGATAGGCGCTAGCAAAAAAATCATGGCTAAGAGATCTATCCACTTTAAGAAGGCTTTGTCTAGATTCCCAGTGAATTTCTTTGATTGGGCATCATCACAAAGGATTTGTGGTTGCAGAGCTTATATTGGCTTGAGGCTTGGAATGTTTACCGTTTCTTGTGGGCTAAGTGGCGTTGGTACTAATAGTTGTACTAAGCTTATAACGCTTTGGGGAGTCCTCATATGTGTTAAATGGCTTGGCATTGATGAGATAAATGTGTTTGGTGATTCAAAAGAGATCATTGACTGGGTTTTGGGGCTTTCACATTTCGAACCACCTTCTCTTTCTAATTGGATGCAACATATTAGAACATTGGAGGAGACTTTTCAGATATTAACTTTTGCCCATATCCGCGGGGAGCAGATGCAAATAGCAGATTATTTGCCAAAGGAAGGATGCTCTAGATCATCACGCAAGATCAATTATCTTCTTTTATCAATGAAATATTGCAAAATTTAGAGAAGATCAAAATTCTATAGATACGATGGAACAAATCCTCAATATCTTTGTTGATCAATTATCTTGTACTAGATTTTTTGTAAAAAAGGTAAATACTTAAAATACAATAAAAAAAATATAATGTTGAAAATAACATTATGTATTAGAAAGATAAATTAACCCAAAATAAAAAAAGTAAGTAAACTTTATGTTATCATAAAACTTTTATGATATGAGATATTGTAACTGAGAATACAATCGAAAATATCAAGCCTATGTAACTACTTTTTATTAAAAAACTAATTGTTTTTTTCTTCCAAAAAAAATTAACTAAATCACATGCCTACAGCACAGTATGTCTCAAAATGGATACTTTCTCATTTTCTTTCTAAAAATATTAATTTATTTAAATATCTTTTTCAAATTTAGATAAAAAAGGGGTCCTTTAACCGTTAGGAAAATTTAGCTGTTGGAATGGCTTGCTGTCCCTATTTAACTTAAAACTCAGATTGGATCTTCAACTTGTCTTGACATGAACCATACTGGTTGGTTCGAAACGCCTAGACAAATGATTTTTTATGTGATTTTGCCTAAATTATTCTCACAAACATGTTTATGGATCCCAGAAGTCTGAATTCTTTAATAAAAATATTAATTTATTTACAACTACACAAAAAAACTGCATATATATAATAGATAAATATACATATATATATTACAGAAATGGGTCAATCTTTTGGGAGGTATGTATATATAAAACAGAAGTAGATCAATCTTTTGGGAGGTATATATATAAAACAGAAGTGGGTCAATCTTTTGGGAGGCGTTGCTTTAAAGATTCCAAATAAAATCAACTAAATCACATGCCTACAGCACAGTATGTCTCACATCCAGTAAATCAACCGGGATACTTTCTCATTTTCTTTTTAAACAAATAATTTGTCTACATAAAAATATTAATTTATTTACAACTACAGCGGAAAAGACTTCAGAGAGAGATATATATATTACATAAATAGGTCAATCTTTTGGGAGGTATATATATATATAAAACAGAAGTGGGTCAATCTTTTGGGAGGCGTTGCTTTAAAGATTTATTTACTACAGCGGAAAAGACTTCAGAGATATATATATACATATTACAGAAGTGGATCAATCTTTTGGGAGGTGTATATATATAAGACAGAAGTGGGTCAAACTTTTGGGAGGCGTTGCTTTAAAGATTCCAAATAAATGGCTACAAATTGAATTTAAAATCAAATCCCAGCCCACGCCTAGCAGTTCCAGGATGATGGACGTACAGAAAATGGGAAAATCTGGTCACGAGAGAAATGGAAAATGCTACCAAATTTCCACACCAAAACCTCGGATTTAATAATAGCGTTACGCGTATATGGGCGGCCAGGAGGGACCCGATTATCTCTTTCCAAACCAGACATTGAGGGGACAAGAACAGACACACATTTCCAAGGACTGCAACTCTGTCGCTCAGTCTCAGCAGTCAGTCACGACTCACGAAAAATCTCGTGAAACAGCTTACCAGTTTTTCCAAAACTACGTTGAGTTGCGTTGAGGCGGGAAGCAATTGTTTCAACATCAAAATTGGACGTGGAAAATGTATTAATCAATTTATTATCAAGTTGTTTTTAATGTGATATTTGGAAGTTTTTTAGTGGATTTTTTCAGTATAATTTCTTTAACGACAGAGATTTATTGAAATTACAGGTTTGATAGGTAAGGTTGTATAATTAACGTGTCTGAGGGATTTTTGAGGGTGCTGAATTCATATTTAGGATAAAAAAAAACTAGTTTAAATAATTTTTACCTCAAAATTTTCGAACAGATTCTGATAACAAAAAGTCCAAAAAGTCCAAAAAGTGAACTCCATTTATTATCTCACCATATCTTAATAATTTTATTATATTAAAAAATTAGAAAGAACTTAATTAATCTTAATGATACAAAGTATTTTTACTTATTTAATTGTATCATATATGTAATAAGTTATAATTAAATGTTTTTAATAATTTTTGATAATTAAAAACTTAATTATAAATATTTTTAGTATTTAATTTTAATATTATTATTTTTAATCAAAGGCCTGGAGTATGCTCTAAAACTGCTTATGCTTGGCTAAGAGTTCGTCTTTCTCAGACATAACTGCCCAAGACCCAGAGGCATTTGGCAAGAGTGAAAGTCTACCCTCACATCACTATGTAGTTAGAGGGAGACATAGATCTTTAACTCATTCTTATTTTGAATGTGGATTTTTATAACATTTCAGAATTTGATGAATAGAAGTATGGCTAATTTCTTTTCTTTCTCTCTTTTTTTTTTAAATTTCAAATGCGTTTATTTAATTATGAAATATTTTGTTTACTCGGTGTATAATAGATGATGATAGGGTGTATTGTTAATTTATTTTACATTATGATGGGGTGTATTGTTAACTTTTAAGTCATTTCACATGATGATGGGGTGTACTGTTAAGTCATTTCATGATGTGAAGGTCATTGGTTCTAAACTTTGTGGACAAAAATACAACTATGTTAAGGGTTGGTGTGACTCAAGTCGGGTGCAATCCCTGGGTGATTTTGACGGCTTAGAAGCCCCTAGATTGCTATTTTTCAAACCACAAGTCTGAAGTAATCTTTAGAAAACTAGTACAACTAGACAAAAACACATTATAAAATATTTCTAGGATCAACAATCAAATTAAGTTCAATTTGATTTTTACAAATTGGTCTCAATCCTATCTATCCAATTCCAAAATATTTCCAAAATAAACAATCAAGTTAAGTTCAATGAGATATTTACACTACCATGAAGACTTCATTATAATATCATAAGCTGATATAACCACTTGTTAATATTACATCCAAAAAAAATCAAAACTTATATTTATATGACATGGGTTTATATGACATTTTTTAATTAGTTAATTAAAAGAAATATATAATATATATATATATATATATATTATATATATATATATTAAAGATAGACTTTAACCTTTCCAATGTAATATTATTAAAAATATTCTATAATAATTTAATACAAATCAAATATTTATTATAATATAATACATAATTAAATTAATTTTTCTTTCTAAAATAAACATATTTATCAACATAATTAAAAAATCAATTTTTTTTAAACTATATTAAAACACAATTGAAGTAATAAAAATTTAATCGGCTTTTAAATATATTTAAACTTAAATCATGTTTACTTGGGATTTTAGAGTGGATACGAATTTATGCCTTTATAACTAAAATCAGCATCAGTCCTTGTAAACCCCATCAACCACAAAACACGTAACTCGTTTTTTTTTAACTTTCCATACAAGTATAAAGTTGATGTGCATAGGCATTGATAAGTTCATTGATGACTCATTGAGGGTATGGGAAATCTAAATCATTTCCGAACATTTTGGATAAAAAACATTTAGCAAAAATATTAAAAATCTAAATCACAATTTCAGGAACAAAAATAAAAAAGGTTGTATATTACAATGAGATTATGTGGAAAATTGGTGATATAATAACTTGAAGTAATGATTTTTTTCCAATGTGGAAGAGGTTATGTTTATGATTAAATCTAGGGGTAGGAGGAGTAAGTAGGGCTTTGCATAGGTCAATAAGAAAATTGGATAAGGAGTATGTATGAGGATTAGGATTAATTACCAACAATCAAGTGGAGTTGTATGGATTATTCCAAGGTTTGATTTTGGCTAGAGCTTCACAAGTATCCAATATCATAATATTGGGTGATTCCCTTATCCCCATACAACATCTATACAAAAACACATCGCCCCGAAAGAAGCACTTGGGAAATCTCCTAAACATAATCAAAAGACTTTTGGAGGTTATTCCAAAGAAATAATTTGTCCATGTTTTTCGATCTCAAAATCAAGAAGAAAATAAATATGCCAACCAAGCTTGTCATTTACAAGTTGAGCATATAGAAGTTAATGGCATTCTAGGACAATGGCCCCTGCCATAGCCCCAATACCCAACACATTTTATACCAAAAATTTGATGCATACAAACACTAAAGGGGGAAGGTTTCAAATTAAAAAGGGAGTAAAGGTTTCTATTGTGGTGCCTTGAATGAACAACAATAATGCAATTGTTATGAGCTAGTACCTTCCTCGTCAAAGGGTCATAATCCACAATACACAGATTATCTCCAACATGATTTTCCCATTCATGCAAATGATTTCCCAAGGAAATGTTTCCATTATGAGTGGGCAACCCACCATAACTATCTGTGCATGTGGGATCTCATGGAGGCAGTCTATTTTGAAGGAAAATTAATTAATAGCATGTTGATGGTAGTTGATTTGACTGGAGCCTTGGTGACAGGAGTACTAGGGAAAAGCTTCAGAATTTGGTTAGTGCCATGGTGGCACTACTAGTTTCGTAAAACCTTCTTTTTGGTCTCAGATTCTTACCTCTAGCTCTATTCTCATCTTCGTTGGGGGCTAGTAGCATATGCTTTGCATGAATAGGGGGAACTCTTTGCTATCTAAACACAACGAAATCAGACATAGTGGATGGTAGAGACTTTCTACGGGTCTGGGTCTTCCAATTTAGCTCTCACAACACAGAATTACTAGAAGAAGGGTAGTCTTGGGTTGTAATTATGAGAGGATTCAATTTTTTCGCTCCTCCTCCGAGTCTAGGTTTGGTCCCTGCATCAAAAGGATTTGAGAAAAGACATTTCTTGGGCTTGGGTTTCTTGAGTTCCCTTGGTAGCTCTAACTTCCCTTGGGGAGTCTCCGGTTCCTCATTTTGTACAACATCACACCAACTTGAATGTTGACTCAAAACTAGCCCGAATAACCATCACCTAGTGACAAATTGGGATCTTGGTGACTGTGAATGGACTGATAGAGCTGGATGGAGTTAAATTAGTGTCTCGATGTTAGGCCCCTATACTACTAGTATAACCCCTTATTGTTATTAGTACAACCCACTTATTATATTGATGTACCCATGTAGTGCCCATATTGTTACTATTGTGCCCCATAGAAGCCCACTATTGTTGGATTTAAGAGATCTGTGGTTTGTATCTTTTGAATCAGTTTCCGGAGAACCCACAGTATGAACATTTTTATGCTAACGTTTCAAATCCCAACTGGGATCCATCATCAGGACTTATGAATGACGATACAGAAGAGCTGCTTAGAAGGAAATAAATAATAATGGGGATTAAAAAAAATTTAGGATAAGCAAAAGTTGGCTTGAATGCTTTAATTAATTTAATTAATTATTCATTCAATTTATTTATTTATTTTAATGTTGATCTTTTCATATATTAATTAATTTTTATTTTAACACGTGAGTGAAATTAATACTTTTATTTAACTTATTTATTTATTTGTTTATTTATGATTTTGTTTGAGAATTGTTTATTTATATATAAATTAGGGATTGTTAAAATTTTTGATAATTAAAAGTTCTTTGATTTAAATTTATATTATGATAATATTAAATAATATATTAATTGTTATATTTAAATTAATTATTAATTTAATTAATTAATATTAATATTAAACTAATTAATATTCATATTATATTAATTAATATTAATATACTAATTTAAATTATCAATATTATTAATATTAATATACTAATTTTAAATTAATCAATATTAGTATTTAAATTAAAATTAATTAATATTAATATAATTGATTTAATCTATATAATTTAATAAGAACTAAACTAATATATTAATGAAACTAATAAAATTAATAATATTAGTAATTAAATTAATTAATATTAATATAATTAATTATATAATTAATATTAATTTTAAATTATTAATATTAATTAATTGATTTAATTTGTTATTTTATTTTTATTTTTATAATCATTAGTAATTTAATGATAAAGGTAAAAGATATGCTATACCTGGGATGTGTTGGCACTCCTGATTTCCCTGATCAATGGAAGCCAGCTCCCGCTAATCTCCAAGCCATTGTCTCTGTTCAGATTATGAGGATGTTTGATAATTTCGATAGCTTCTCTGATCTTTCGTCTATGATGCTGCTCCTCCCTTGCGACAATTGAGGCGCTTTCCAGGCAGATACAGTGTTTTGTTTTTGAGGAGTGCTCTGTTAACGCTGAAGTACGAGACCTTTCATTCCTAATATCGGCGCCGTGTTCCTTGAGCCTCGTCTGAAGGGAGCGACTTGTTTCACCAATGTAGCTTTTCCCACATGAACAATCTATTTTATAGACTCCTTTAAGCTGATGTTTGTCAATATCATCTTTTACAGACCTCATACCTTGCCTAATCGTTCCAGGGGCTGAGAAATGTGTGATAATGTTTTTCTTCTTTAGGATTTTTGCGATTTTTTCTGTAACTCCATGGATATAAGGTAGAAAGACCTTACCACACTGAGGTTGGTCTTGGGCCTTAGGTTCATGAGACAACAACCTTCTCTCAGCTTTCTCTATGGCTCTTTTAATCTCCTGTTCCTTGTAGCCTATACTTTTAAAGGTTGCGACTAAATGATTCTTTTCTTCATTTAGATGCTCAGAGTCAAAATTTCGAAGGACTCTGATAGCAAGAGTGTTTAGAACACCAAACTTCTGATCCGGGTGATGGTGGGAATCCGCATGGAGGTAACTTTCTGTGTGGGTTAACTTCCTGAATACCTTATGCCCTAAAGAGCCATCCTCTTTTTTGATGATGAGGATGGTCCAAAAGACATGGATCAAACCAGATCTAATCTTAGCAGTTGATTAGGGACTTAATCTCGGCCGTTGATATGTCAACAGAAAAAGTATAAGAGGAGGCTTGAGAGTCACTTGGAGAACACACCAGAGTGTTCAGTCATTCTATTCTCTAGAGCAAGGTTTGCTAAGAGAGATAGAATTAGTGATTGGGAGATGCAGCTGAGGGGCATTTGAGTACAGAGAGACAGAGAAGCAGAGATAGTGCTGGGAGAGCAGTGCAGTAGCCAAGGAGAGTGACGCAGAGCTAGCCAGGGCTCATGCAGGGCCACGCAGAGGCAGCCAGGAGCTGCGCAGAGCCTCAAAGAGGCCAGTGTTGCTAACGTAGAGGGCCAAAGGGTTGATGCAGGGCCTCCCAGGGCTGAAACAGACCCATCCAGGGTGACATAGGGCCAGCGCTGGGCAGAGAGGGGTTGACGCAGTTCAGAGAGACGCTGACATAGTCCAAAGAGAGGCTGACGTTGGGGTTTCTGGGGCAGATTGGTGCTGAGTAGTTGCTGGAAGGATTATCCGGGGTTTAAGCTAGGAGATTTGTCAGAAACTAAGAGTTATTATTGCCAAAGAAATTCTTTGTTGGGTAGGCCAGTTTCGGCACCCAAATTGTACTCTGATATTGCTTAATAAGAAAACCCTCAGATAGCTGCACCAGTTTTTCCACATTGGGTTTTTCCAGGGACATTGGTCCAAAAATAATGGTGTCATATGGTGTGATTGTTTCTGTTTCCTTTGGTTTTCGATCTGTAATATGTTGACCCTGCACTAGTGTTTATTTTCAGTATTTACATTGTAAATAACTTGTTAAGTAAAATAACAAGTAGGTAGGAATAAATCAGATGAAGTACATGGAGGGTTTCTAACTAAGTAAACTTAGAAACTCCAACATGGTATCAGAGGGTGATTGCAGATCACAGGGGACTAAAGGACATAAACCGAGCGGAGCAATAGCAGCAGAAAACAACTGTCCCGAGGTGACAGAAGTTGTTTCTAGCAGAGCAACATCAAAGGAAGGGTGACACAGTGCCTGTGTCATAAAGGCTAAGCCGAGAAGAGGCATTGTAGAAACTAAGGAAGCAAAAGGAGCCTAACGCAGAGCCATGCAGTAGCTGGGAAGGTTGACGTAGTTGGCTGAGGAGCTCGGGTTGTTGGTGCCGGGATTGCGCAGAGCCTAGGAGCTCTCACCTTTAGGTTGTTGGGGTTTAGAAGGCTGCAGGAATATTGTAGAGTGGCGCTGGTGAGGTACTATAGTCAGAACAGTACCCGATAGAGCAAGGCCAGAGGAGTTGCTACCGAGGGTTTCTAGCCGAGGAACTCGGATCAGTGGTGCGGTTGCATAAGCTGATCAGAGTAGGGGGCATCTTGACAGCGGCAGAAGGATTTCCAGGAGGGAAATCAGGACTCAAAGGGAGTCCAGAAGAGAACTTCTAGACGAGAAGTAGAGACTCAGAGGAGTTGAACAGGGAACTTCCAGGAGGGAAGTAGAGGAGCATCATGGCACTACACAGAGTAAGAGATCAGGATAGACTAGACAGAGCTTCAAACTTCGCGGTATGGAAGGCAAAAATCTTATCCGTACTTGACAAGAATCGTGTCAAAAACTTCGCCTTGAAGGTAATAGCTATCCCAGTCGACCCCAATAATAATGACAAGTACGAGGAGGCAATGGCGAGGGCCAAGAGTATCATCCTTGACGGGGTCAAGGATCATGTAGTAACACACATAACCAAGAAGGAAACGACATTTGAGATGTGGGAGGCTCTCAAGAAGTTGTACCAGCATATTTCTGTGCAGAGAAGAATGCTGCTTGAGAATCAGTTGAGGTCGTATCAGATGAAGAAGGGAGAACTGATTGACACCTTCCTTGGAGGACTGAATGAGATCCGAGATTAGTTGAATGCTATAGAGGCGACATTGGATCAGGAGCTGATGGTGAGGACAGCTTTGAATCTAAGTTGCACGAAACGGGGAAACGGGGAAGCGAAACAAAACGCGGAAGCGAAACGAAACGCAACCTCCCTAAATTTTGGAAACGGGGAAACGCGAATATATATATATATATATA
>APFE031648127.1:10762-55095 GCA_000404065.3 Pinus taeda
GGATATAGGTTATAAGGTTGTTGAACCTGTTGACCCTAGACGTAAGGAGATTGACCCTACTACTGTAGGGGTTGACCATGGCCTTGCAAAGGATGACCTTGTTGATACAGATATAAAGCTTATTTCTGCCAAGGATGACATTGTTGCTGCATTAGTTGAATTTGTTGTTGTAAAGGTTGGCCTTGTTGCTACAATGGTTGGACTTGCGAGGATAAAGGTTGGGAGGACTGCTAAACAAACTGAAGTTGCAGCTACAAAGGCTAATGTGATTGTGGCAAAGGTTGCACCTACTATTGTAACATTTTCCGTTATCGTTGTATTGCTTTCCCTGGCTACTGCAAAGATTTCCCTTGATGTTGCAAAGGTTACCCTTGTTGCTGCAAAGGTTCTCCTTGCTGCTGCAAGGGTAGCTAGACAGTTCCTTGGGTTATACCTTGAGGTTTTGATAATTTTTGAATTGAATCTGGCCATATCCACTAGTAATAGTCGATTGACTAGGCTAGACATAAGCTCTATCTTGAGGAATGTAAGCTGGATTAACTAAGGCTTCCAAACCATATGGGACATAAGCCTGTTTTAACGGAACCCGAGGCATATATGGCTACTGATATTGGATGTTACCTGATGTGGATGGACTAGAAGGGTTAGGAATAACACCATAATATGGTTGGTTAGCTCCAACCATGTGAGTTTGTAATCCATTCATATTATTTTCACCTAACACAATAGGAATATTCAGATCTTGCCCCCCAAGCAGTGGAAAATTATGTCCACTAGATGGAGGGGTAGAATAACTTATGGATACCTGACCTAAAATAGTTGGTTGACCTGGAAGCGTTGGTTGAAATGACGAAATAGGTTGTGACAAAATGGTAGGTTGAACAAGAACTGAGGTGACCATAGTTTCTACAAAATTTTGAGAAGTCATGTTTGGAATGAATGAACCTAATATGGGAATAACATTGGAAGACCAAATGGGGTTTTGATATAATGACAAGGGACTAGGAGTACCCAAAACTAACTGAGCTAGAGTGGTATAGCCATGTAGCAACATGGGACCACTAGTTTTAGGATAGGTGAGAGATGAGACTCCTCCTATATAAGGAAATCCTTCTAGAGGAAATTCATATCCTTTCTCATCATCCACATGAGGAGCATGGGTAGCAAAAACTTCTGAACGACCTGAAGAGGAGACTGGAATTTAACCTTCTAAATACATATAAGGAAAAATTGGTGACGAGGAACTCGAGATGGACATGGAGATAACTCCAAAGGAATACCAGGCCAATTGTATGGATTGTAAGGGCATTGAGGATATATCACAATAGGATCGAAGAATGGATTCTATGAAGGTTGGATGCTTGGAATAATTCCAAGTTCAAAACCTTGATACTTAAGTGACTGAGGAAGTTCCCAATGAACTCCTTGGGAGGACCCTTCAATATCAGACAATGAAGGGGAACCATGAGATGAACTCAATGGTTCAGCCATGATGACTCACTCTCAATAGAAAAGATTAAAGGATATTCGTTTAGGGCTTTTACCAATCTTGAAATTAAGAGGGAATTACTCAATATTGGTCCAAGAAGAAACTTCTTGGGTTCGACATGTTTATCATGGGTAGTTATTTTTAGAAACAAAATTTTTCCTTCTCATCTTTTAAGAGTCAAGAAAAGGGTGAAAAGGTGAGTCTAGTTGCTTTTGATAGTTTAGCGAGCTTTAAAGGAGAAGTTTCTCGATGATATTTTGAAATTTAAGGAGTTAAAAAAGATAGAAATGACTTCTCAGGTGAATCTAGGTAAAAGGAGTACCGAGTAACCATGAACTACAATATACATCTTAGTAAATATATTTACCAAGGACATGGCGTGCATGTAAGAAATCTCGCTGAATGTTCTGTTTGGTGTATCACATTTATAGGGTGGTAGACTCGACTTCCTATGGATAAAGGTTTGCAACCTATGGGGGTCTCCGTTTAGATAAGTGATGATACAGGGAGCACAAGTCCTGCTAGCACTGCATAATGCCAAAGTGAATGACAACAACTAAGTTTTAAAGATGCTAGAACATGTATCTAGCCTAGACAACTAAATATGAATGTTAATGTTTCAAATTCTCCTTAGATTAATTGATAGATTTTAAAGTTGATCTTGGAATTATATTTCAATTTCAAGGCCTTAACTATGTTACCTATTCCTAAAATACAAACTAGATGATGAATTGAAATCATTCAATTCGATGAAAGCTATCTATGTATGAAAGAAGACTAATCAAATCATGCATCAAACCCAATGAAAAATTGCATCCATGACAATCTTCAAATGCTAAATGCAAAATATGAAACCTAACATTTCATATGATAAGAAAATGAAAATGCCAAAACCAACCTTAAAGAAAAATTTCCTTAAGATATAATGATGATTTTTTCTCTCTTTCAAAATGAAACTAATGTAATCTAGTGCAAAGTAAAAGGGAATGCAAGTAAGCCAACAAATATGAAAATCTCTCACATCAATGAAAAGAACTATGAAAAGAATAAGACTTTCACTTTCACTATTCGAAACACAAAATTCAAAGAAAACACATCGTTTTGATTCCAATGAGACGATCAATTTTTAATCTATCGTTTGTCAAAGAGAACTTAAGAAACATCTACAGTAACTACTAATGAAAATAACTTAAGACACAAGAACCAAAAGTGATCTAAAAAGGATGTTTGAAGGAACAAAGACTCTTTAACACATTTAATTGATCTTTGATAATGGATAAGAAGATGAACGAGTTGAAGAAGGTTGACCTAGAAGACCTAGAAACCCTAAAAGGCTAATCAAACTTCAAGGAAACTCAAACCAAGTTAAAAGGTGATTGCAATAAGACAATAACAGAGCCAATGAAGATCACATTGGTAAATCACTCGGAGAAGGCAAACATAAGTGAAAATAAGAAGAGAAACCCTAAATTTCTTAACTTTATACAATCCTCGCACTTGTGAGGAGGAAAGTAGTAATCATCCCTACTGTAATCAACAAACACACAATATCATTATGACTGTCAGGGTCTAACCCATGATGGTTGAGGAAAAGAAAAAAGAAACTCAAAATCTTCAAGAACAACTCAAATTAACAACATTTAGACACCTACCAAAAAGTGACACTTACTACAAACAAGCAATGATGTATAAAAATGAATGGTTGATCAAACTCCTAAAAGGATAAGGTGAAGAAAGGGAAGGAAAGGGTCATAGCCTCCCTAGTGGAGTAACCATTTTGTTGACAACGCTAATACTCTATGTGGATAGAGACAATCCCTCAAGTCTAATCAGTGGGTCTAGTAGCTGAAGTGACAATCAACTATACATCTTCCTAGGTTATAATTGAAATGTAGAATGAAGGAGATGACCTATCTCGTTGTGATGCTAATCCGATTTCCTTTGTTGAAAGCCTTGAACTGATTATGTCACAGACTTGTTCCTACTTCTCTAAGTGCTTATGTACTTGCAAAATTGATCAAGAGACAACAAACCATGCAAAAACCAATAGAAAATCCAATAATAACCTACTTAGCTAATCAAGGAATGCCAAGCTAATACATACATGAACATATATATTTTGGGAAGATGAACTAATAGTTGTATATTATTCAAAGAATAAAGGGAAGCTTACAACCATAGCCTTGATGTTGAAAGGCTCTCCTTGAGTGGTAATTCAAATCCAAGCCAAGAAACTCTCCAAACACCCCTTCTCCAAGTCTAATGAATAACCTCTAATCACAAGCTCAACATAGGGGTGCAAATGGACATATACCAACCATTTGGGAATCGGAAAGGATGAATTTATAGGTAGGGATAGGGAGTTAATACTTCTCCAAAGATAGGATTAGGCACATATCTCAAGGAGGTAGCTCATAGGGATAACATAAAGAAGTTAAGTTAGGAGGTTTCAACCTCATCTATGTGAAACCACCTCCATCTCGTTGCTTTGGAAGCTTTTAGATCACAAAGCTTCTCATCCTCTTTGGAAAATTTACCTTTTTGGGATCATTGTGGGTATGGAAAGGAACAGAGTGATGCCATCATGGGTCAAAGAAGGTCCAACATGCGAACATCGTGGTTTTGAGCTTCATAAGAGTGATGACCCTAATTTTAGGGTTTTCAGAGCTATTTCTTCAAGGAAAGCTCAAGACATCTTCTAAGAAAATTTAAAGGAGGGACCTAAGCTATATACATGGATGAGTATACTATATAATGGTCATGTTTCGAGCACTTCGGGGTATGTCACATGGAAGTGAAATAGCTGTGACAAAATACTGTGTAACAGGGATGGGGAGTCGGGGGACTATGAACTCAAACCATGTAGGGAGGAGTAATATGTCCAAGAAAAAACTGGGCATGAAGGTCTAAGAGTCTTTGTGGCAAATAACTTGGTGGCGCAATGGTGGTAAGACACAAGTGACTCAGAAATGGTGAAGGGAGATCAACAAGATGTTTTTGTCTCTATGTGGGGAGATAAATTAATTATGTTAAGTCTTGGATTGGCTGTGTAAACCAATTTCCCTTTTCTTAAGGTGTTCTTGTATGTGAAAGTGTGTTTATTAATTATTCCCAGATCATGTTTGAAAAAATAAAAAAGATTTTTGAAAATAAACTGAAATTGAAAATAGAAAATGAACAACAAATCAATTAACTAAACCCCACCCAAACTGGGTTTGCAAACATTGTGTTGGTTCATGGAGAAATCAACTGAAAACACACTAAATAGGCCAATAGATCTAAGCATCAATGTGACAGGGATTGAATGACACTATGCTGGTGGAAAGTGGTGTAGAAATAACAAAAAACCAGAGAGGAAAATCATTGCAAAAAGATAGGGAGATGGGTGTGAAACCTAGGGTAGGTAATGGGACCCTAAAGAAAATAACCAAGCAATGTTTAAGATGAAAATTTTGATGGAAACAACCTATCTTTGAAGATCTAAAATAGGAAGGTACAGATATGGAATGAATGGTTGAAAGTGTTGCAAAAACTCAAACTTCTTACTCCGCTAAACTCCTCCTATAAATGTGGAAGCATACTAGAACCCCTAAGGGGATAAATTACACTTCGATGAGAAAATAAAAGTATATCAAGGCCTAAGTGCAGTGAGATAGTGGTTAACCAACCTAATAGACAGTTCTTAGAAAAACCCAGAAATGGATATGAAAATATCCCTTAAACCCTAAAAATTGTAGGTACTGACCTGATTCCTAAGAGATCACACTTATTAGACTAGATGGTGTGCTATGGGCCTGCAAATCACACTTTTTGGGTAGAAAAGTGAAATTTCTACTCCTTGATTCTCAGTTGGTAAGTCTCTGAAAAATTTTCCCTCTCCATCGAGGCTGGTTCCTGTGACTTGCGGAAAGACTAGAAAACTTACAAAAGTTAGAAATTTGACAGATATAAGGTTAGAATGATAGTAAAAAACATAAGACACTGAAAAAAGAAGAAACTCTAAGATGAAAATGGAAGGTCACCCAGGTTTTTGGATCAGAAGTAAAAAACTCAGTGAAGTCACCAATTTTGTTGTAATGTTTTCTTCTCAAAGGTGTACGAAAATGAATAACCTAAGATTGTGGATGACAAACATTCTCAACAATATAAATGGTTGCTAAGCATTGTATATCCGTAGTAAATGATAGAAACAAAACCTGCCAAATCCCTGATCTATGCCACAATCATAGTTAAACAACAAAATCAAATAGTAATAAATGCGGATAACTCCTATAATCCAATGGAAACCAGATATATAAAGAATATATTTTATTAAACAAAACCGATGAGGGGAACAAATAAATGTTACAGTCCCCCACCATGGGATGGGTTCTTGGCTATCCTCAAATGTCTTCATCTTTTGTAGAGTCTTTCTCCTCTATAATATGTAAACCCAACAAATAAGATGTTTGAGCTCAATGAGAACTCAAATGGAATAAAAATGGTCTACGACAATGATAATAATCAGAGTTACAACAATGAGTGCAGTAATGAAAATAATAAAAAGTGAATAATGAATGGAAAACCATCCCATTTATAACAAAATATTAGGTTATCCTCGAATAATGAGCAATAACAAAATATTATTAACCCCATTCTAGAAATAACCACTTGGAATATTTTATTATGTTTGGTTAGGAGGGAAAAAGTATTTAAACTTTTATTTAGAAATAATAATTAAATAAATGATTTATTTATCTTCTCAAGACATATGGTTAAGGAATAATAAACAAATAATGATTTATTTAATTATTCCAAAGGGATTTAATCAAACTTGATAAGGAATAACAATTAATTAGTGATTAATTAATTATTCCTAGAGAGAAGAAGATAATTAATGATTTATCTCTTTATTTCTCATAATGGGGTCAAATGTGACAAGGAATATTAATTAAACAATGGTTTAATTAATTATTCCTAGAAGATAATTAAATAAATAGTGATTTATTTAATTATTCTACATGGGTTTAATTATAAATGACTTAACAAATGTGGTTTATTAAGTAATTTCTCAGAGTGAAAGAAATTTTACTACGGTAAACTTGGACCTACATGGTGTACTTCAATCAATCTAGTAAATTATGGCTAGATGATCAATTTTTGTGATAACACAGAAGATGATGCTATTAGCACATTTATCAGTAATCCCAACTCCATTTCTGATTCATCCTGCTAGTTATTAGAATCTGTTATAAGTTGCACCCCCCAAGAAACCATTGAAGCAGAAACCAAAGTTGAAAATGTTCTTTTCACTGCATCCCATAACATTATTCTTGTAGAAATAAAAACAGGAAAAATGTTGAATATTAATCCTAATATTTCACCATGTCAGGTTGAAAAATTGATGAAGGTACTTAGAGATCAAAAGGGAGCATTTGCTTGGGAATATACATATATGAAGGGAATCCATGATGATCTATGTACCCATCATATATACATGTTAATGGTGCTGGACCTGCCAACATGTTGAGGGGATCTCCCTGATAAGAATTCAAAATTAGAACTCAGACCATTTGGTGTAGGAGTCCCGGTAGTGGGTCATAAGGTAACTCCTTAACTCCAATGTCGCACATAGGCAAGTAGGCTAAATCTATCAGCACTAAGGGTGTGATTAATGTAGTGAGTCAAGGAAGGTGTATGAGAGGTTCCAACACTTCGAAGGGGGAAGGATGTGAAGGTTAGTTCCAGGCTGAAAGCAATCGGTCCCAACTCTGTTAGAAACACACAACAAAAAAGGACATGCACAATTTCTGGTGAAGCAATCCACTCAGATGCAGCAGTCACATCGTACAAGGCAAGATAACACATACAACACTCATGGATCAGTCCGAGACGAGTGCGATTGTTGTTATAGCAAGGTTCAAGTGAAAGGTCTATCTGATGTCTAGTAGAGCAGTCGACATGGACGGTGACAAAATTAACATTATATGCAACACATTAACAACAAGGTTCATATAATTAAATGTGAATCAGTTCATACACAAGTACGTAAGGTAAACAACATATATCATTAAAGCAACGAGAGCAGTCGAACTAAAACATATCCATGAAAATGTGCTGGTTCTTATTATATAAAAAAGTGTAACTCACAGTCATAAAATACATCCATGCAAACCTCCTAGTCCCAACAGTGGAACATTACAGCCACATCCACTTGCTCCTGCAAAGAGATGTACTAGCTCCATACAGTGTAGAAGCCAAGGTGGTTACAATACTTTCCAAGCCTTCTTCAAGATAGTCTTAGTAGAAGCTTGGCTGACCAAAAGCCTATACAACGAGTTATGAGGGACTATTTATAAGGAAGGGTGGGGTGACCCTTGATATTCCCGTTTGTGACCATTCAACTACCCTCATGACTCTTCACCTACTCTATGAATGTGACATCCACTCTTGACACTTGACCTACTCTTGACATGACTCAACATTACAATGCACATGTACTCATGTGAACAATGGGTCAGACAAGCCAAACTAGACATCATTCAGATGTAGACAACCATAGAAGTCCAACTGCTCGACATACTCATAATGATCAACAATGACATATTAATGCCAAGATTGGTGCTCCTTAAGAGTGTTCATGTCCTTTGCTGTGACATCGATCTAAAACTTGAACCTTGCCTTGATAGCATCTGGGTACACTGCTCAGGCTCCTCTATCCAACTCATGTGGCCAGACCAACAATGTACTTTTGCATGATGTCTGCACTGATAGGAAAGTCTGGCCTGGTGGCGGCATACATCAACTCGTCGAAGTACGAGTCAAGCTCCTGTCAGACTTGCTTCTTGGTCTTCGCCTAGGTGAGGATCCTAAATGATGGGATTGCATGCGTGTGCACTATAATCTCCATTCTTTTGAATACTCATGCATGGGAAGCCTGTATGCTAGTGATGCATTATGGTAGGTCTTCATAGTTCCGGATCTGGCTTTGAATATGTGCTTGTAGCTAGATCACATTGGCCTTCACCATCTTTGGCAAGTGAAGTGTGGCTCCCTTGTACTTCATTGTCCATGCTTGCATGTTATCAACAGTAGTATATATGTTCTTCACGATGTGATCTCTTCTCGTACATCATTGTTGCCATCCATGGAGATGAACGATTGCTTGATGCATGGTACCAAACTTGGAGTACAATGCTTGAAAAACTATGTCCAATGACAATACTTCATTAGTATTGTCTTCTTTAGTTCATCTCAGGTGAAAATTGTCATTAAGTCTCCTCCATACTTGGCCACTTATAGTTCCTTCACTATTCGCTCATTCTCAGCTATGAGAAAACGAATACTTGAGCTAGTGGCTTTGACATACAATCTAGTTGCATCAGCCAAAGCGGCTAGATGCTTGTGCACATCAATCAGGATCACTTGCTCTTCGAATTGTGTAGGGGATGTTTGGTCCTCCGAAGTCAGTACTCTCTGAGACTGCACAACTTTATGATGAGATTCCTCAAAGGAGATGTTGTGCATCTTTGTTTCTAGTTGACCACCAAGGATCTTAGTGTCTCCTTGGTCATTTAAGACTTGCTCATCATTAAGATGCAATGAAGCAGGTGAGTTGACCTCTTTGTGGTGAGGCATGAGGTCGGTATCCTGTTCCAACTCCTGCTACTCCATGTATGCATCCAACTGTTCAAGCACCTGTTCTATCTCTTGAGCAAAGTCTTTCCCCCGCAATGGTTCACCCTATTCTCTTGATGTAAGCTATTCAGATGAATCAACTACTTGTATCGGTGTTGATTCATCTGTCTACATCTGATTCACCCTCCACTGAATCTACTACTATTGTGCTTCCTGCTCTTATTGGCACAAATCTTGTTCTTTCTAGAGTTGCCCCCTTAGCTCATGCAACTCCTTATCTGCTTCTTCCATTCTCTTCTTATCCCTCTCTCTTTGAGGGATTTGCTTGTTGCACTACTGCCTCTTTGCCTAAATAGCCATAGTTGGTTGTTCTACAAGTGGATCTAGTAGAAACTTGTAGCTTTGCTCCTCCTCCATGCAGTCGACAATCTTCCTCTTCCCTTTGTCGTGCATAGGTATGCTTGGCTTTGCTGCCTTTGCTACTTCTCCTATTGCTATTGGTGCTCTTCCTGGTGTTACTTCATGCTTCTTTCTTAACCATTATATAGCAAAGCCGACCTATTCATTGGGTTTGGAGGAATTATAATAGTATCTCCATGAGTCCTCCTTGGCACAATGACATGCTCCAAGGATCTAATTGAACTGAACCCTCGCGCAGTGGTCCTTCACAATGCAATGTGGGTCATACGGGTTGATGCTTCAGAGTTCGAAAGTATACTTCCTCATCTACTCTGATTCGACATCCACTTGCTTGATGCTTCGAATCTCATATATCCCAATCCACAATGGAAGAGCGAGTGAAAGTGCCTTCTTCTTACATTACAGTCTAGCTGTTAATCATGTCGATATGTGGTACGCTACTTCCTGTATGACAAGCACGTCCAAAGAGAAATTTGGTAGAATATGCAGAGACTTCTCCATGCTAAACACTCAGATGAATGTGCCAGATAGTGAGAAATAACAATATGCAATGCCTAGCAATGTTGTCATTGCTTCCTATGATATACAGGGTGGATCCTGTTTGAATATCAACCTGTACACTAGGGTGACAAAAGATAACTATATGATCACTCCTCTGAAGCGACATTCAGACAACAACTTGAAATACATGTTCACAACAGTCTCCAATGGAAACCATGCCCACTCTAAGCCCAAGAACTCATGCTGGGCACATACTGCATCTAGAATCTAAGCAGACATATAAATCTTTGCATGCATACCATTGGGTGACTATCGATCCTTCATGATTTGTTCCTTCAACTGGTGAGCTAGTGTGTCGAACAAGTTGCATGGTTTTCCTTCTTTATCATGTTAGTCCAGTGCGATCACGAATATTTGAGGGAAGGTCTCAGTCCTTGTTTGGCCACTCAGTCGATATGCAAATATGACAGAGTATTGGTACGCACTCCTCAATATATTTGTCTTGTAGATTTGGTTGGGTGTCTTCTTGAAGTGAGCTGGCTCCTTTACCCAATCCTTTGGAATGTAACTAGATTGATCTCTACTATTAGGAAAGCTGAGTGGAGGTCTTGACAGTCATGGGCTTGGTCATCTAATACATCTCATCATAATCTCATGCCCAGAAGGTTGCAAACTTTGTCCCACTGACATTGCTCAAGGTCATCGTCTCAGGGTCAGTGTGATAAAAAATCCAGTGTATCATGTTCCCGCATGGGAACATGGGGTATTTGCATGCAATCTATTACAAGCTTAACTTATGAGTGTTCACGTACACCTGACGGTCTTCAAGGTCTTCCTAAAAATTACCTGTGAATGTTTCATTCACTTCTTGTGACTTGATTTTGATGTCCTTGTCTAGATACAACTTTGTATCTTTGTAGATTGGCAGATTAGAGGACACCTTCTCAACTTCTGCTCCAACTGCAATACTGTCAGTGACCTGAGATCCTATCCTCTTGTAAGCCATTGACATAGATGAACACCCAAAAGATATGGAAAATAGAAGCATGCATGATAAGAAATATGTGAGTGAAAACAAAGCAAATTTAGGGAAGGACACATCACATACATGGGGAACATATGAGCGAGATTGCACAAATTTCATTGGGAGGCCGGGTGTCTGGTTGCCAAAATTGTGCAAAAGGTAGTATGGGTTGTTTGGGAGGCTAGACTAGTTGCTGGATCTATGAAATGCGCAATCTAGCCACCCAGTTAGCTGTTGGGATTGCGCAACACTTAATTCCAGCTAGGAAGTTTTGTTAGCCCAGGGACATATTTGCGCAACTTTTTGGGCCAAGAAATTTTTGTCCTCTAGAAATGTACAAAATAGTACTGGAGGCCAGTTTTGGTCAAGAATGCACAAATATGGAAAGGAAGGTGAGCCTTCCTTCCCTAGATTATGCAATGTAGCCTTGGTGAAGGCAAAGACTAGGCCAAGGTTGGCCCAACTCGCTGATGGGAAACTAAATGCAAGTAAGACAATGAAATGCATGGCGACAACAAGTGATAGTAGAAGTGATGGACTATGCATACAAAACATGAATAAAAGATTAAGAAAACAGATCAACATGCATGTGGTTGAGGCAGTTCGCCGGTTGGGCGAATGTCCGTGCAAAACAATTTCATGCATGCGACAGCAATGAGATATCAACAAAAATTTAAAGAAAGCTAGGACAATCTAGAATACATGTAAATGATAGCAGGTGTTCAAAGAAATCAAGAAAACAACACTTACACAATCAAACACACAAAAAGCTACATAAATGATGAAAAAGACAAGTTGAGGCCACTTACCCGTGAATAGCTGAGCTGGATGTGTTGAAGAGTCCCGAATGTGTTGTGGAATGTCAGAGGTCAAAGATTGATGTGAATGAATGAGATCTAATGGGTCGAACAAATAAGTTTGTTCTCATGATGCACATGCCACAAATATAGGAAAATGTGACACTTGAAGGGAAACTTCTAAAACAACTTTGCATGTAACCCCTAGCTGCTAAAAACAACTCCCTAAATCATGGGATGCATTTTTCATGTTCTCTCTTGCTATTCTAGGAAGGTCAAGTCAGCATGCATGCAAGTAAAGTTTCTCCAGTCACGGGTGGAATTGGTCAACCGAACTGTCCATTTAAGCAAGTGCTCAATTGCTCGAGAAAAATGCACATTGCTGGCTTAGATCTAGGCTGACTTCCTAGGAGGTTTGCACAATTTCTAGGTAGAGTAGCTAACTGCTACCCAAATTTTCACAAATCTTGGGCTGAACAACCTGTAGCTGGGAAAATTTGCACAAATCCTCCTGGGAGGGTTGGCTGGTAGGATTGTACAAACCTGGAGCCTAGCAGGCTATAAGAGAGGATTGCACAATTCCTGGAGGGAAGGCTAGTTTCCCTCAATAAATGTACAATTTTCAATGGGAATCTACTTAGCCTATAGCTGGACCAAGTCTAGGTAAGCAACATGTGAGGGGAATGGATCAACTATGATCGACAGGCTGTCTTTGTATGAGGAAAACACTAAAGCTTGAGTACCTAATGAAGCAAGACAAAGTGTTGTGTAAGGTTCGCAGTGAAGCTCCAAAACAGGCTAAGGAAGAAATTTCGAGGGTGGTTGTAGCTGCTACAACACTTGGAGACACACTGGTAGAACTCCAACTCTCTTAATAGGCATTGTTTGTGAAAAGCAAGTCTAACACCTTTGGAAGTATTGTTCAGTTCTTTGCTCATCTTGGTTTCACACTAACATGATTGTAATATGTAGCATATGCTAGTCCCTTGGTCAATTGACACACATTCCAAGACAAGGCAGAACAATTGTTTCAATTGGGGTTGAGTGGTATATAGGTGCACAAGCAGTATAGTCGTCAGAGTCTTAGTTTCATCTTTGGTGTTTCTCCATTGCCAGTAAGCCTGGATAGTACCCTAGTGTAGTCACATTGGAACACAAGCATGGCTCTGCTACCAGTGAGCCTGGTCAGTACTTGGGCAGAGTTACTTGCATCACCTCCCTATGCAGGAAGACTTTCTCTTCTTTCACCTTATCTATTTTTCATTTTCACTTTTTTTTTACTTTTCATTTTTCATTTTCTTTGTGCATGGAACTTATTCATTTCAGAGGAAGAAGAGGATCCCGACTTATTGAGAGAAGAGGAGGTTGTTCTAGCAGAGAAGTAGTTTATTATACCTTTGACGTTCCTGTCAAGGTTTTCCCCCTCACCTTACTCTCCTTTATTGAGCCGATAAGGGTTAACCCGAAAACAATCAACTAGAGAATGTGACACTAGTTAGCACGCAAGTGTTGTGTTTATACCAAGGTTCACTTCGAACAATATGTATTTTCCTTTGACATATGATGGACTAAGAGTAATAAGCTCATCATATAGAGGTAAGATGACAGATAACAAAGTAGTGATAGTTGTACAAGTCCTATTGTGCTTTACCCAACTCGCTTCAAGAGTCATACATTGTTTCATGCAAGGCTAACCTACGAACAAAACAAACGAACCAACAAACATCAAAGCAAAGAAAAAGTAGAAGCTAAAGTGAAAGAAAAGCAGGTATGTAAACAAGAAAGAAAACAAAGACACAAACAAAGCATATAAGTAAACAAGAAAGCAAACAAACAACTAAAAGAAAACATAACTCCTACACCTACACTAACGGTGCATGGGCCTGACCACGTGAAGTGATACTTCCAATGCAGTGAATGGCGCATTGGTAGACCCATGTGGTATGAACTAGCAAGAAAGAATGATATAATAATGAAGACAACCACACTTCATGTTTCAAAGTGCCCATGTGGCATAAGTGAGTGCAGGTGCATGGCAGACAGTCCAGGGACTTCTCATGGTGCTGTGTGACACTACATGTAATTTTTAAGCATAAGCACACTCTTGACTATGACATACAAGAAAACAAAAGAAACAAAAATAAATTGTGTTGCAAACAAGTAAGACTCCTCCAATGCGTGAGCAATGGAATCTTACAGTTCAAGTGGAGGAAGTGTAATTTGTGAGTGAGATGGATCTTCCATGCATTCAATTGAGTGATGAGGAGTCTTTGGGTGATTGAACAGTTTCATGATTAGAAGTGAGACAAACCCCAAGAGAGTGAGGGCTTAACATAACCATTAGCTCAGACTGAAGTGCCTTGATAGTCTTGGGTGTCTCAACTTCATCATCAGGTAGATCATCATACACCGGCGTCCTTGAAAGATCAACCACAATACATTCATGATTGTGATCAAGATTGGAAGAAAATGCATCACGACCGCCAAGATCAGAAATATTAATGAATTCTTTGACATCCTAGTGATGAGATGAATCAAACAGAGGGGTAGATGAAAAGCGAATGAACTCATCCTTTGTGTTTTCAGAAAATACAAATGAAGGATCAAGTGGGTCTTCAATGAATAACTTATCCTCTCCATTTTCAAATGATGGACTAACATTTGGTGAGTCTTGCAAGTGATCAACAATGGGTACACTCATGGTAGAAGGTAGACATGAAAAATCATGGATGGAAGGTTCACCAAAGATGTTAGGATAGAATGCAGGGGGCTCGGATGGAAGGGATTCATATTTCACCGAGTATTGATGTTCAAGCTCCCACTCATACTCTTCATGAATGACAGTGCATGTTGGTTGTGCAACACGAACTCCATTAGTGGGTTGTTCCTTGTTCACAATAAGTGAAGGGTCCATAATGGATGAAAACAAGACAACATCATCCATATGTACCCCTGAGTGTGAAGTCAGAGGTCGAGGAAAAGAGTGCATATGAGAACTCAAAGGACTCACAACCAAATCTGCATGAAAATTGAGTGGAGTTATGTTGGGAGAGTGTGAAGGATGAACAGGTGTGTGAGCATGATCCTCAACATCACTAAGTAGTGGTGGAGCTATTGAATGAGAGGGAGGCAGACAATTAGTTGATACAGTTCCCACTCCCACAAGGGATTACGCAATTCCATCAATGAAGAATGTTGAGAGAGGCTTGATATCAAGCTTCCTCTTAGGATGGGCATATTTCTTAAGGAAATACTTGAACCAATCCCAAAGATAAGAAAACTTCATCTAGCTCCTCGAAACTTGAAACTGCAAGTCACAGAAGCACTGCCAAAAATTAATAATGGATTGATGGGGAGCCCTCCGTTGCTATAACAGTTTCTGGTCAAGATGGTCTAGATCAAGATGATAGAATTTGTCTTCAATAAGATAAGAGAAGTGCTCAAATGAATGCACCTAATGAAATGGAAATTTGCAAAGTGTGTATGCAATCAACAAACCAGACTGTTTGTCAAAAAAACTCATCTTCCTCATGAATCATTGAAAGAATATTTTGTAAGTTCTCAGGCAAGGCCACTTCACCTTAACCATCATACATGTGAGTGGACAGAAGATTGAAAAGCTTCCTCCAGATGGAGACATTTATACGATTCGAAAAACACCTAGGGAGAAGAAGAATGCAAGACTCCATGAAAGATATGCAAAGGTTAAAAACTCGATGAGATGACAATGCTTGTCATCAGGCCCTCTTTCTAGAGCTAGAAATATTAATGGTTTTGGACCAACCAACATGTGAAGGGGATCTCCCCGGTAAGAAGTCCCAATTAGACCTTACACCATTTGGTGTAGGAGTCCCAACAGTTGGTCGTAAGATAATGCCTTAACCACGATGTCGCACATAGGAAATTAGGATAACTCTATCAGCAATAAGGGTGTGACTAATGCAGTGAGTCAGGGAAGGTATATGAGAATTTCCAACACTTCAAAGGGGGAAGGAGGTGAAAGTGACTTCCAGGTTGAAAGGGATCAGTCCCAACTCAGCTAGGAACACACAACACAAAAGTACATGCATAGTTTCTAGTAGAGCAGTCCACTCGGATGCGGTAGTCAAACCATACAAGATAAGATAACACGTACATCACTCATCGATAATTCAGATATGAGTGTAATAGTTGTTACAACAAGGTTCAAGTGAAAGGTCTCTTTGATATATGGCAGAGCAGTCGACATAAACAGTGACAACATTAACAACATATGCAACACATTAACAACAAGATTCATATAATTGCATGTGAATCACTTCATACACAAGTACATAAGTTAAACAACGTATTTCATTAAAGTAACCAGAGCACTCGAACTACAATAACAACATATGCATGAAAATGTGTTGGCTCTTATTATATAGAGAAGGGTAAGTCAAAATCATACAATACATCCATGTAAACTTGCTAGGCCCAACAGTGGAATGTTACAACCACATCCACCTGCTCCTCCAAAAAGATGTACTAGCCTCATGTAGTGGAGAAGCTAGGGTGGTTACAATATTGTTCATGCCTTCTTCAAGATAGCCTTAGTAGAAGCTTGGCTGAGAAAAATCCTATAAAATGAGTTACGAGGGACTATTTATAGCAAAGTGTGGGGTGACCATTGACATTCCCCTTTGTGACCATTCGACTACCCTCATGACTCTTCACCTACTCTATCACTGTTACATCCACTCTTGACACTTGACTTACACTTGACATGCCTCAACATTCCAATGCACATGTACCCATGTGAGCAATGGCTAGGACAAGCCAAGCTAGACATCATTCGGACTTAGACAACCATAGAAGTCCAATTGCTTGGAATCCTCATGCTAATCAATAGTGACATATTGATGCAAATATTGGTAGTCCTTGAGAGTTTCCATGTGTTTTGCTATGACATCCATCTAAAACCTAAACCTTGACTCCATAGCATCTGGGTACACTGCTCAAGCTCCTCTATTCAACTCGTCTGTGAACATGCGCATCATTGTCTTTAGTGTGTCTGGACCATAAACATACTTGCAGATGATGTGTGCACTGATAGGCTTGTTTGGATTGGTAGAAGTGTGCATCAACTCGTCGAAGTATGAGTCAAGATCCTACCAGACTTGCTTCCTGGCCTTTGCCTTGGTGACGGTCCCAAGTGATGGGATCACATGAGTTTGCACTATAACCTCCATGCTTTTGAATACTCTAGCATGGGAAGCCTGTATGCTAGTGATGAGTTGTGGTAGGTCTTCATAGTTCCAGATCTGACTCTAGATACATGCTTGCAGCTCGACTGCATTGGGCTTCATCATCTTTGGAAATTGAAGTGGGGTTCCCTTGTACTTCTTCATCCATGCTTGCAAGTTATCAACAACAATATATATGTTCTTTAAGATGTGTGCTCCTCTCAGACATCACTACTGCCATCCATAGAGATGAACGACTTCTTGATGCATGATACCAGACTTGGATTACAATTCTCGCATAACTATGTCCAAGGAAAATGTTTCATCTAGTGTTTCATTCTTCATTTCAAATCGAGCGACATTGTTACCGTGTCTCCTCCATGATTGTCCACCTATAGTTCCTTCACCATTCGCTCATTCTTAGCTTTGAGAGAATGAACACTTGAGCTAGTGGCTTTGGCATACACTTTAGTTGCATTGGCCAAACCAGTTGGATGCTTATGCACATTAATCAAGATCACTTGCTCTTCAAATTGCGAAAGGGATGTTTGGTCCTCCAAAGTTGGTACTCTTTGATACTTCACAACTCTGTCATGAGATTCGTCAAAGGAGATTTTGTGCATCTCTGCTTCTAGTTGACAACCAAGGATCTTAGTGCCTCCTTGGTTATTCGAGACTTGCTCGTCATCGGGATGCAATGAAGTAGGTGAGTTGACCTCTTTATGGTGAGGCTTGAGTTCGATATCCTATTCTAACTCTTGTTTCTCCATGTCTACATCCAACTATTCAAGCACTCATTCTATCTCATGAGCAAAGTCTTACCCCTACGATGGTTCACCCTGTTTTCCTAATGCTAGCTATTAAGATGAATCAACTACTTGTACAGGTGCTTCTTCATCTATCTAGACATGTTTCACCCTCTATTGAATTTTTTGTTGCTGCACTTCCTGCTTTTGTTGGCCTGACTCTTGTCCTTTCCAGAGTTTCTCCCTCAACTCATGCAACTCCTTCTTTTCTTCTTCCATTCTCTTCTTATCCCTCTACCTTTGCTCGATTCGCTTGTCATGCTATTGCCTCTTCGTCTGAATAGTCATAGCTTCTTGTTCTACAAGTGGATCTACTTGAAACTTGTATCTTTTCTCCTCCTCCATGAGGTCAACAATGTTCCTCTTCCCTTTGTCACGCACAAGTATGCTTGGCTCTATTGCCTCTGCTGCTGCTGCTACTACTATTGGTGCTCTCCATGGTGTTGCTTCATAATGCTTTGCTAGTCATTCTACAATGAAGCCGACCTATTCATTGGGTTTGGAGGAACTATAATAGTATCTCCATGAGTCCTCCTCAGCCCAATGACATGCCCCATGGATCCAGTCGAACCGAACTCTCACGTAGTGATCCTTCACAATGCAATCTGGGTCATACAAGTTGAAGCTTCGAAGGTTGAAAGGATACTTCCTCATCTTCTCTTCTTCAACATACACTTTCTTGATACTCTAGATCTCATATAACCCAATGAGCAATGAAAGAGTGGGCCAAGGTGCCTTCTTCTTCCCTTGCAGTCTAGCTGTCAACCCTGCCGAGATGTGGTACACTACTTCCTGCATGACAAGCACATCCAAAGCGAACTTTGGTAGAACATTGAGATACTTCTCCACACTGAACACTCGGATGAACGTGTCAGACAGTGAGGCATACCAATCTGTAATGCCTAGAAATGCCTTCATCACTTCCTCTGACATCTAGGGTGGATCATGAATGGGTGACAAAATGGTAGGACAATCGTATGATCACTCCTCTAAAGCTGCATTTGGAAAAAAACTTGAAATACATGTTCACAAGAGTCTCCGCCAGTGACCATGCCCGCTCTAGGCCTGGGAACTCATGTCGGGCACAAGCTGCATCTAGAATGTAAGTGGGCATATAAATTTTTTCATGCATACCATTAGGTGAATGTTGGGCCTCCATGATTTGTTCCTTTAGCTGGTGAGCCAATATGCTAGACCAGTTGAATGGTCTTCCTTCTCTAGCCAATTGGTCCAACGAAATCACCCAACTCTGGGAGAAGGTCTTAGTGCTGGCTTGGCCACTCAGTCAACATACGAATATGACCAACTATTGGTATGCCTTCCTCAATATCTTTGTCTTGTAGATCTGGTTGGGTGTCATCCTAAAGTGAGCTAGCTCCTTTACCCAATCCTTCAGAATGTCTCTAGAGTGAGTTCTGTTGTTGTGCAAGCTAAATGGAGGAGTCATGGCAGTCATGGGCTCAGTCATCTAATACATCTCATCATAGTCTTGTGCCCAAAAGGTTACAAGCATCATTTGACTAGAATGGATAAAGGACATCATCTCGGGGTCAGTGTGAGAATTGATCCAGTGAATCATGTCCACGCATGGGAACGCAAGGTATCTGCATTAAATCCAGTACAAGCTAAACTTATGAATGTTCACATACACATGATAGTCTTCAATGTCTTCCCCAAAAGTACCTGCAAATGTTTCATTCACCTATTTCCACTTCATTTTGATGTCCTTTTCTAGATACAACATCGTATCTTTGTAGATTAGTAGATTAGAGGACACCTACTCAACTATTTATCTAAATGCAACATCGTCAGTGTCCTGATATCCTATCCACTTGGAAGTTATTTAGATAGATGAACACCTCAAAGATCTGGAAACTAGAAGCATGCACGGAAAGAAATATGTGAGTGAAAACAAAACAAATCCGAGGAAGGACACAAAACATACCTAGGGAACTTATGAGCGATATTGCACAAAGTTTACTAGGAGGCTAGGTTATTGGCTACTAGAACTATGTAAAAGGAAATCTAGGCTATCTGGGAGGCTGGATCGGCTTCTGGATCTATGAAATGTGCAATCCAGTCAGGGAGCTGTCTATTGGGATTGTGCAATGCACAAAACAGTCCTAGAGGCTAGTGCTAATAAATAATGCACAAATATGGAAAGGAAAGTGAGCCTTCCTTCCCCATATTGTGCAATATAGCCTTGGTGAAGGTAGAGAATAGGCCAAGGTTGGCCTGACTTGCTAATTGGAAACTGAAAGAAAGTAAGACAATGAAATGCATGGTGACACTAAGTGATAACATAAGTTATTGATAATGTATACAAAACATGAATGAAAGATTCAGTAGACAAATCAACATGCATCTAGGTGAGGTAGTTAATTAGTTGGAAAAATGTCCGTGCAAAACAGTTTCATGCATACGATAATAGTGAGATAGCAAAAAAAATTGAAACAAATCTAGCAAAATCCAGAATACATGTAAATGACAGCAGGAATTCAAAGAAATCAAGAAAACATCACTCAAACTTACCCATGAATAGCTGAGACGGATGTCATAGCTCCATGATCGATGTGAATGAATGAGCTCTGATGCATCGAATCAATAAGTTTGGTCTCATAACAAAAATCTGGGAAAAAGTAACACTTGGAGGGAAACTTCTAAAACAACTTTGCATGTAACACTCAGTTGCTAAAAATAGCTCCCTGAATCATCAGATTCCTTTTGCATGTTGCCTCTTGCATTCTTGGAAGATAAAGTCATGCATGCATGCAAGTCAAATTTCCCCGGTCCTGGGTGGAATTGGTCAACCAGACTGTTGATGTATGCAAGTGCTCAACTGCTCGAGAAGAATGCGCATTCTTGGCTAGGAGCTGGGTTGACTGCTTTTGATGTTTGCACAATTTCTAGGTAGAGCAGTTGATTGTTGTCAATATTTGTGTAAATCCTTAGCTGAACAACCTAATCCTAGGAAAATTTGCACAGATCCTGTTGGGAGGGTTAGCTGGCAAGATTGCGCAATCCTGGAGCCCAGTAGGCTGTTAGAGAGGATTGTGTAATTCCTAGAGGGAAGGCTAGTTTCCCTCTAGAAATGTGTAATTTTCAAGGGGAAGCTGCTCAGCCTATAGCTGGACCAATTCCAGGTAAGCAAACTTGTGAGGAGAATGGATCAATTGTGATCGACAGGCTGCCTTTATGCAAGGAAAACACCGAAGCTTGAGTACTTGATGAAGCAAGACAAAGTGCTATGTACGGTTGGTAGGGATGCTCCAAAATAGGCTAACACAAAATTTTGGAGGGTGGATGTTTCCGCTACAACAATACATAAGAGAGAAATGTCAACCTGTTCAACAACCACAAAGGAGGATGAATCCTACTCTGAGAAACAGTGTCAAGGAATAATTATAGAAGACATTGGATGTTGGATTTATTAAATGGCTATCCCCACTAGTCATTGTTCCCAAGATGAATGGAAAGTGGAGAATTTGGGTTGATTACATGGAATTAAATAAAGCAACTTGGAAAGGCCACTTTACCTTAACCTTTAATGACCAAGTCCTCGACACATTGGCTGGAAAGAAGTTCTTCTCCTTTTGGACGGATTTAATGGATATAACCAGATCCAAATAACTCTTGAGGATTAGGATAAAACTACTTTTAATTTCCCGTGAGGAACGTTTTCATACCAGGTCCCCCCATTTGGCCTCTATAATGCACCTGCTACCTTTCAATGGGAAATAATGGGGATTTTTCTTATCTTGTCAATGACAACATTGAGATTTATATGGATGATTTTACCCCGTATAGGTATTTCTTTGAAGAAGATATAGAGAATTTATAAAAAGTACTTTAACGATTTAAATAAACTCGTGTCTCTCTTAGTAGAGTATAATGTCACATGATGATGGAAGAAGGGATAATTTTGGGGCATTTACTTTGAGCTGCTGGAATATGGGTTGATCCTGCTAAGGTTGAGGTCATCTCAAATTTCCCTACACCAAAGACACCAACTGCGGTATGTAGCTTTATTGGTTTTGTTGGTTATTTAGATGTTTTATATAGATTTTTTCTAAAATAGCATTTCCACTTATTCAACTATTGTCTAAAGATGCAGAATCTGTGTGGACATATTCATGTGAAGCAGCATTCTCGGAAATCAAGGAACTTGTTTGTAAAGCTCTGATATTATGTGGTCCTAACTTGAAACTCCCATTTCAAATCTCTATGGTTTCTTCTCATAGAAAAATAGGGGTGATCTTGGGACAAAAAGACAAGAAACCGTATGCGATTTACTATGTTAGCACAAACTTAAATCCTGTTGAACTTAATTATATGGTAACTAAAAAAGAGTTTTGGCTATTATTTATTCTATTAATAAATTTTGGCATTATATTATAGGGTACCCCACATTCATGCACATCAATCATTCAACCACCATGTATCCGACGAACAAACCCATAACTCCTGGACAAGTTATAAGATGGTTGTTGTTGATACAAGAATTTGATATTACCATTTTAGATAAACTAGGAATAGATAATGTGGTGGTAGATTTTTTTCTAGGCTTAATAATAATTATGAAGATACACCTATAGAGGATAGTTTTCTGGATGAACATTTTTTGACAATTTCTACTCACACCCCGTGGTATGCAGATATTGCTAACTATCTTTCTCTAAGAAAAGTACATGATCATTTTCCATAGAAGGAACAACAAAAAATCATCCATCATAGTGCTTGTTACTCACGGATAGAGGGATACCTCTTCTATACAAGACCTGATGAGAAAATTCAATGCGGTGTAGGTGAGGATGACATCTATGATGTTCTAAAAGCTGCCCATGATGGCCCTTGCAAAGGGTATTTTGCAGACAAGTGGACAGGTCATAAGGTGTTGCAGATGGGATACTATTGGCCCTCTATTTTTCCTAATGCTAGGAAATATATTCAAGGGTTTGATAGTTGCCAATGGATGGTTCAGCCTCGTTAGTTAGATGAGATGCCACTACAACCTCAATTAGTTCTTGAGCCCTTTGAGAAATGGTCTATTGATTTCGTTGGTCCATTCAATCCTCCTTCACATGAGAAAGTTCATATTCTTGTCTGTACAAACTACATCAAAAAATGGGTAGAATAAAAAGTTGTGGTGAAGGCCACTGAACAGGTTGTATCAAACTTTTTACTTGAATAAATATTCCCATGGTATGGACCTCCTAGAGGGATAGTTTTAGATGGAGGAGCACAGTCTACAAACATCTAATAGTAGTGCTCATGAAAACGTATGGAATCAAACATAGCACGACTTCTCCATACCATCCCTAGAAGAATGGTCAAGTTGAGAGAATGAACATGGTACTGGAAAACATTCTCACAAAGAGTGTAGCTAACCATTACCAAAATGCAGCTGAAAATATTCTTGAAGAAATTTGGGCATATAGAACCACATGGCAGAATACAATAATATTTTCACCATATGAGCTTTTGTATGAATAATCCCCTTTGTTTCCAGTAGAATTTGAAATTAAACTGCTCAAGACAACACTTGAAGTAGGTTTGGATCTTATTGTAGCCCAGAAACACTTACTGGAACAAGTCAATGAGTTAGATGAGATTCATTTGATGGTTGTACATAACACTACTACATTCCAGTAGTAGCAGACCAAGTGGCATGTAAATTCATCAAGGATAAGGTGTTTCAAAAATGTTATTGGGTATGCCTTTTGGTTCAAGGACTTCAAGTGAAATCTCTTCTCTAGATCGACAAGACCATATGAAGTTGACACAATGTTTGATAATGGGACTATTAAACTTATAAAAATCGATGACAAACATACTCCTTTGTTTGTAGATGGACATTGCCTTAGATTATATCACCGTCTAGCTTCTCGGGACTACTTTATTAATCATTTATTTGATAACTATGGTTTTGAAATTGTTTGTGCAGAGAACTCTTCTTCTACATATATTACTTAAAAATAATTTTATATATATATATATATATATATTATATATATATATATATATATTTATTATATATATATATATATATATAATGGTTTTGTTATTCTATCAATACTCCTTTTCTTACAGATGTTGTTACTCCATTGATTTTGATACTTCTTGATGTTGTTACTTCACTGGTGCTGTTACTCTACCGATGTTATTACTCCACTAGTGTTGTCATTCTACTAGTGGTGTTACTCTGTTAGTGTTGTTACTCCACCCATGATAATAATCCACTAAGGTAAGTCGTCAGGTACATGCTCGACTGACTTCATGGATTTGGTTCATATTTCACTTATGACATGACCAACCATGACTGATGATGGTCATACCTTGGTTGGGGGGAGGTATCTCATTTAATAGAAAAGGTATCATATTTAATAACAATGATGTAATGTCATCATTGTTATTAAACCTCGTGTCAACTCGTACACCCCATGATTGTTTCCACCATAATATGTCTCAATCTATAACCCCCACTGTACCCTGCACACTTATCCACACACGTTGGAAGTTGAATCATGTTTGATGGAATTAGTTCGCAATATTTTCCAATGCATTGGATTAATTACTATAATTATCATGAATTTACCATCAGGGTCCCTATAATCCTTGTCTGGTTTCCTTGTTACCACATTCATTATTATCACAATCCTTGTCACCACAAACTTTACCAACTAACAACCCCCTCAACGGTTTGTTGCTACTTTGAGTTCTATTATAGAGAAATTGGCAAAATGGGTGGTCAAGTTGTTCGACATGAGCTGCAAGATACAGTGTAGGTTCAATGTCAAACGGATGTACAGAATTTTTTTTACTATGCTAGATGGAACATCTACTTTGAGAGGTTGCAGGGGTTTGACGAGGGCATGAGAATCGAGTTTGCATTGAATTTGGAAGGGAATTATTCCAAAGTCAGCAGACTAGACATTCCTGTAAAAAAATAGATTATATCAACTATTAGTGGAATGCGGCAAGGAGGTTAGAAATAGTTTGCCTAGAAAATACCTTTGCCAAAATTTCTGCAATTGTTTCTGCAGGCAGAAGAAATTGTGGTTCAGAAGGGTAGAGGATATGACCGAAAACCATTGCTGCATCCACGGGCCAAGGTTGCATGCTTCTTGATGCGATAAATTACCTATGAACGTTGACTTTCTACTCTATCTAAATATCATTTTAATCTTCTAGCATGTCTTCGGTTACATCAGTTGCATTCTTTAGACATTCCATTTTTCCTTTGGAACAATCTTCAATTAATTGCATGGTCCTCACAAACCATGGACTTGTGAGGTTGTTAGTGGTGCATGCCCTATTACAGACCTTTGTAACTTGGCCATAATTTGTTGAACTAGCAAAAGAAGATGTCGCAACTATGATGCCAGCAAGGGTTGAGGAAGAATTGTTGGCAGAGGAAGGAACCACAGTTGATGCTTCTCCACAAGAACAACATGAACTACTGAAAGGTTGGGGGAAATGGGGGAACAAGAGATGGAAGAAGAAGAGGAAGGTAGGGAGGAAGAAATGATAGAACAACCAATTGATACAGGGGATAGATATGGAATTGGAGAAACTGAGGTAGAATGCGTTGGAAGAATGGAAATTGATGAGGTTACTCCTCATTCTCCGCTCCTCGCTTCCTTGCTGAAATGGGAAAGGAAATTCTTCTCTCTTGCTTGCATGGTAAGAGAAAAAATCTCTCCTTTGGTATTAAAGTTGGCAGGAGTAATTAGAGGATAAAGCATCACCGCTGACAGTTCTCCACAAGATCCAGTGTCAACTATTGATCCAATGGGAGAGGAAGCTACCCTTGACACTATTACAAAAGAACCAATAACAATTGTTGGACAAATGGAGGAAGAAACTATTGTAGATATTTCTACACAAGAACCAATGTTAATTGGTGGCAAATTGAAGAAATTATTGTCTACACTATTACACAAGAACCAGTGTTGATTGGTGAGAAAAATGAAGAAATGTTTGTCAACACTGCTACACAAGAACCAAAGTTGACTGGTGAGAAAATTGAGGAATATTTTGTCAACACTACTCCATAAGGACCATCATCAACTGATGATTGAATTGTAGAAAGGGGTATTGTTGACACTTCTCCACAAGAACTAGTGTCAACCCCAGAGTAGTTAGAAAGAGACATGGTTGTTGGTACTAACCCACAAGGGCCAAAATCAATTCCTGAGCAAGTGGAAGGAGAAAATAGAGGAAAAAAATGACGACAAGAAGAAAATGTTGATGATACTACTCTTCAGAAACCTATAGTGGCTTTTGAACCATTTGGAGGAAATCTGGAGGTACTAGGATGTGGAGAAGAAGGCATTGAAGCCACCCCATGAGTTGTTGAGCAAGTCGAGGAAATAAGAGTAAAACAAGAATAGGTTGATGAGTTCAGTGACGTGATGTTGTAGCAGCTACAACAACCTCCAAAATTTTGTCCTGCACTAAAATTCAAAGCCTTCCTTGAGAGTTTCACTTGATGTTTGCATACACTCGAGTTCACTCTTTGAGCTCGTGTGAGCCTTTGGACCCAAGATTTTTCATGTTGATGTCAATGTCTTTCTTATGACCATGTTCTGGCCATGCTGAAGGTTTTCACTTCGTGTGTACATGTTATGTTCGCTATGAAATCATTTGTTGCACTCACACATAGATTCCCATTCATTGTTGCACAAGCGTCATCACAGTTGATCAAAGATCAATAACAAGTGTCGCATTTATCGCTTACACCATCATTAAGTCATGTTGAACACGTGTGTGTCATTGGTTTGAATAATCTCATCATCAAATCATGAGGGTGTGTGTTGTAAGATCATATTCGCATCTTTCAATCATTCACACACTTAGTCATTTTCGTGAAGTTCTGACGACCAGACTCCCCTCTGATAGTCGGACCATCACCCCACCATTGACTTGATCGACTTTCACCCAGAACATCGCAGAAGCACCAAGTGAGCCTTTTCAAGTTGCGTTGCTTGTAAGTGATCCAATCAACTTTCATTCTGGTCACCGGGAGAGTTGGACACAATAGCCACCCTGGGACTGACTCCCCTTAAAAATTAAACAGAGGTTGCTGACCTTTCCTACTTTACTGACTGAAGAAATTATGCAGGTAGGTCAGACAATAACCCAGTTCTGTCCCTGTGTCTGTCAAAAAATTGCACAGTTTTACTAGTCAGTCCTCCTGATAGTCAACCAGCTGCTCATCCAAAATTTTGCATAGTTTTCGTGAGCAAGAATTCTGCTACCCAGCAGTTCACTCATCTCCGAAATTGCTCAAAGATGATTAGCACGCTGACCTGCCAACCTAAGTGTAGTCTCCCTTGCTAGCAGCTCCTAGCGGTAGACTGTTATTTCCCTCTAGGAATTGCGCAGTTTCTACTACCAAGCCCCCAACGGCTAACTACCTATTCCCCTTGGAAATTGTCAAGTTTCTACTGCTAATGACCCAACAACTAGCGGCCAGTTCCCTCTAGGAATTGCGCAGTTTTGGCTGTTAGGCTCTTGCCCAATTCCTCCAAAAAATTGTTGTTGGATGGATAAATCGATCTTGCAGACAAGACCGATCTCCCTAGTATCAGAAGATAGTCTAGCAATAAATAGAAAAACAAATCTATCTTTCTCTAGACATATACGATTTATAAATAAATACTATAAAGGTGTTAAGACCCTACCTTAGATTTAATGCTTGTTCGTAGTAGTCATCCTTCAATGATTTGAAAGAGTTACCTTTGAGGACCTGCAATCTCAAACAAGCAAACATTAAATAACACCTTCATAACAAATGTCATAAATCATATCTATTATGGTGATCAAGGAATCCATAAAATAAACCATGAATCAACAGTTTATTGAGAAAAACAATTTTATTTGTATTAACTTTGAAGTAGAAGAACCTTACAAGCTTTACAGCCTTAATGTTGAACAAGCTCTTCCTGGGGTCCGAAATAGAACTTTCCTTTACTTTGACAAGCCTTGCACTCTTCCAAATGAGATCTTAGAGGTATGTAATCTCTCCTCATAAAAACTCAACTAAAGAAGACTAAGTTCCAACAGCGTTTCACCTCAAAAACATTCAGCTTCTAACGTCGCCAATAACCAGCCCAATGTTTCTTTTTATGGTGTAGAGGAGGAGGTTACATGTCCACCTATGAAGGGATAGAATCCTCCTTCAAAGGGATAAGCTCCTCACATCAAGGGGTTAGCTCCTTAAGGCATGGGATGCATGAACCTTAAGGGAGTGAATGTTCCACCTCAAGATTCATTCCAGAAGCTTCTTGAAATGACTGAAAGTGAGTTTTCTAGAATATACTCGTGCCTTTTAACTTTTATAGGGGTATGCACCTTTAACACAGAGACAGAGTGGTCAGGTGTGTAGGAGACATGACCATTAGGTGCGGGACTGCAGGTAAGACAAAGAGAAAGTGCGGAACCAGAGTTTTAAAGACTTTGAGGGATTTTCTCTTACTTTCAATGCTTCATATGAGGAACTGATGCTTCAGACTTGCAGAGGGGGAAAGAATGAGTGGTAATGAACTCACACAGATATCAGAATGTCAAGGTAATAATTTTTAGTGCAACAGATTGCCCCCTAAAGTGCGAATTTTGTAATAGATGAAGATAGAGTCTGTCATTTATGAAGAGTGAAGTACTTTATCATTTCAAGGATCATCCTATGGACACCCCAGTCAGAACTTGTAAAAGCATTCAATGTAATATATATGTAGACATATCATAGTTGAGGTAGGCATTCCCATACTCAGATCAAAACTGACTAAATTGTTCTGATACAGGAACGATTTTGTAATACAACAAGAGTATAGACATGTGTAGACATAGTATGGGTGCAACCATCTGTTTATGAATAGTCCACTGTATAATGAATAACAAAATTTCTTGCAACCTAGATTGTAGAAACTAGATCCAGGGTCTTGATTTCCGCTTCCTGAACTAGTACAATTCTATCCATGTGAATGCATGTGTCGAAGTCGAACATGGTAGAAACCACTTGATTACTAGCCAATGATGTGGACTATTAACAAGTGTGAGAGAAACCACTAGTAATGTCAATGGTTCTCAAAGTACTAAGTACAATCCATGAAATGTGAATAAATGAGCTGAAGTCGAACATGTCCTAGAATCCTTTGATTGAAGGTCAATGATGCAACCTATCATCGAAGGCGAGAAAAATGCCATTAAGGCATGCAGATTTCAACGTACTGACGATTTCTAGATCAACTTCCTAGATAATGAGCTAAAGTCGATAGAAAGCAATCTGTCGTAGACAAACCCACAAAACGAAATCATAGATCAAGTTTTGAACATATATATTGGGCAAAGACTGACTCAAGGATGCTCAAAATGGACGACAGATATCTTGCAGATGAATGGTTTGTTTGAACTGTTCTCTTGAACACATAACAACACTGCAGATGGCTTGGTGACAATTGACCCAAAGTTAATACCCAAAAACTGACTGAAGACTTTCCATGTGGTTTGATTAACTGTTAGGCAAAGGATTTCCCAACCCAGGTGGACAAAAAGTCTCGTGTTCAAGAGTGGTTAACGACTTTTCTAGAAAACAAAGTGTAAAAAGAAAGTTCATTTTTCTATCTTTTCCCCCACCATTTCTGGCAAGTACCTCTTTATTTTTAACAAGCTCGAGGAGGATAACATTTGCTTGTTTATAAGCTCATCCTTCGAATGAGTCCAACTTAGTTTAAAATTCGAACCCTAAGAAGGAGTGGTTCATTCATGTTTAAATTTAATAGGTCGTTTAGTGTTAAATTTTAATGAGTCCAGTATAGGAAAAACTCGGTGTTTTTCAGTTTTAGGGAGTCAGAAGAAAAACTTAAGAGAACTCCATGGGGTCCTTTTTCATGAATTTGTGTCCCTCGAGCCCGAAAAAGTATAAAATAATACTCGAGAGAACCACTTGACCATTATGATCAAGGAGTACTTTTCATGATTAGTGGCCTCTATTCGAAAAAGTAGAAAAATGATCAAAGACACGTCATTTCATAACCAATATCGAACCTAAAATGAGAAAAGTCAGGTGATCTTTTCATGTTTATATGGTCAGAAAAGAGCTGAAAGTGGACTGCCTTTTTATTCTTTTTAACGAGTTAAAAAGGAAAAAATCGGTAATATTCTCATATTTTACGAGTCAGAAAAGAGCTTAAAGATGACTCGTCCTAGAGGAATGAGTGGTATAAAGGGTAGCAACTGGTTCCGAAAATGGTGGAACTACTCAAAACATGTACTGGTTAAGAGGTTGGCTAATAAAACCACTCATCACTGCACTTCCTCACGAAAGGAAAAACAACCAAGTGAAAGCATATGATTAGCCAAAGAGATGGTGGTGATGGAATGAAACAACCAAGGCTCATCTTGCAGAATTTAGTGGATAAAGACAACTATCACGAGATGTAAAATAGATATGGTTTCATTTTTACAAAAGCTTGAACCATAGAGAACTCTGCTTGGATTCAGTTTCATGTTTAGACAAGCTTGAAATGAAAAACTATGCTTGTTATAAGTTCGCATGCCCCCAGCATAATGAATCAAATCGAGGTACATGCCCCCCAAGCTTCATTGCATTCAACGAGGTGGATGGAATGAAAGTTCACTTTCGAGATCTTGGAAAGACTCGACTTGGATTTTACAAGATCTTAATCAAAGACCTGATTTGGAAGGGGAGTTGTTTCATTTTTTAATGAGGTTGACATGGGAAAAGAACTAACCTCATGACCCTTGATTCATTTTTTAACGAGCTTAACTCAAGACAAGGAACTATGCTCAAAACCCTTGATTCATTTTTTAATGAGCTTGACACAAGACAAGGAACTATGCTCAAAACCCTTGATTCATTTTTTAACGAGCTTGACACAAGACAAGGAGCTATGCTCTAGAAACCTGGTTTCATTTTTTAATGAGGTTTGCATAGGAACAAACTATCCTTGAGACACCCGGTTTCGTTTTTGAACAAGGTTGACACAGGAACAAACTATCCTCGAGCTTGATTAGGAATCAGAAAATGATTGTACAACCTAAAATGCAATTTCAAAAGGACTCAAAGGCATCATGCCATCAAATGAATCCACCTCAAAATCGAAAGGTATGATCCAAGGATCATCAAAAGTAATATTATACAATGAAATCATATGAATATTTGCAATAGAAGGTGATACGTTAGGAGGAGGGAAGGAAAAAGTTCCTAGTAAACCAGAATCTTTAATCAAACCTACGGCAACATCCTTGTAAGTGATAGTCATTTTACTGATGTGCTAAACACTATCTATAGAGGCTGGGTCAGATGAGAAATAATTCAGCTGGTCTATCATAACAATCTTTCTAAGAGACTGATGAAACAATAGCAGTCATAGCATAAGATCAACTATGACCTAGGAGAAGGCTGTAATCTAGAGGGGCATCAACCACTTCCACATCTAGATTTACGGTTTTGGCTTCGACCCCTATAGGTAAATCCTGCAAAATACCAAAAGGATGGAACCCTTGGCCATCAAAATCCTTTAGAGTTGTCGAAGACTGATTGAGTGTGAGAGAACCAAGTGATCTCCAACACTAGATTAACATTATACATGTAGAAGCCCCTTCATCAATCACAGTCTGAAAGCAAGGTCTGTTTTTGACTAAAATTGGAATATGAAAAGCCATTTGATGAGGTAGGCGGGGTGTACTACTCTCTAAATCGAAGATTATTAGGTTCGGATCCTGAATATCGACAGCTCTTATAGCAGACAATAATAATTTACAATGTGCTAGGCATGATTGCAGCACTTCCAAAGCCGACATTGCTGAAGGGGAAATATCTAAGTCTTCAACAATGTTATAATTCTAAGAAGCTCTCACATGTGGATTGAAAGCTAATTTCTGAAGTGGACCTTCAACAGGCGGTTTGATTACTAATTCAGGGTTGGGTTTCTCGACCTGTAGCGGATCAAAACCAGGAGGAGGTGTAGTTGATGTGTTTGAACTAGAAGATTCTACTTCTTTACCATCAACAAGATTTTTACTATCATAATCTTGTGATCACGCCACAATCCTGACATGAGACATCATCATAATGGGTTCTTTTGAGGCATTCGAGGAAGAAGCCACCATCTTACTATCTTCATTAGCAAAAGGATCCTTCAAAACGGTAGGCGTTTGAGAACCTTTAATGAATTTTGAAACCTTTGCTCGATGTAAGAATTCTTTGGTAAAATGATCCTCCTCACAAATGAAACAAGGATAGCAAGGTTTACATTTTTTGTCAGTAGATTCACTTTTATCCATTTGATCTTTCGAATTTTGTTTGTTTTTCTTCTTCCCCTTTTCTTTACTACCGGATTTGGTTGTAGATGAATCTATGACATGTATGTCAGCAGAAACGTCAACGGAAGAATATCCTTTCGCAGAATTAGGTAAAGTTATTGTAGGAGAAGAATTCTTTGAAGATTTCTTCTTACTTTTAGTACTAACTGAACTAATCATACCATCAGTGGCATGAGACCCTGAAGGAGATGCAGTTATTTGACCATGTGGAAATCAGGGACTTTTTCATGTAAAGTACCTGATTGTGTATAGACGAGGTCAAGGTACTGATCCTGAGAAATGATTTTCACTTCAGTGACGACTCCTCCCTTAGCTACATCTTCATTGATTTTTGGTAACAATGATTTAATGAACCATTCTGATAAAATTTGATCTGGAATAAAAACTTTCACGAAATGCCTTCTACATCACCATTCACGAATATGATTAGAAATATATGTGGACGTGGATTGTTTTAGTGAAGTTAACAGTTCCGTGCCATTGTCGTATTTGACAGGCAACTGAAAATGAGTTAAGAAAGAATTGGCTAACTGAGTGAAATTATAAAAAGAAGCTCGTGGTAACTCAATGTACCATTTGGTGGCAAGACCAATAAGAGTTCATTGAAAAAGATGCAATCGAATTGAATCATCAATGACTAAATTAGATGCACACCGGAGGTGATAAGTCATAACATGATTTGACGGATCCTCTCCTAACTTACCGTCAAATTTTAGGATATCAATGAGCAACTTACTAGGTATTTGCAGCCAATACGAAAGATAGTAAATTAGATCATTCGTAAGACGTGAAAAATAAGGTAAATCCAAAGTTGCAATAAATGGTAACTCACAGTTAGGGTCGCGAAAACCTCGAGTAACAAGACCAGCTTTAGGAGGAGGATATCCAGGATAACCTAGAATTGGATTTGCGTTATGAATGTTATAACCTCTCGGGGAACCAGGATTAATTGGACCAAACTGGGGCTATTGAGGTTGTTGATAAGTATAGATAGGATACGGTTGATACTAATAAACTAGGTTTTGTACAGTAGGACCAAATTTATATTGTCCCTGGTATGGTTGATAAGTGAATTTTGGTTGACTTATGACAATCGTACTTGGACCATCTTGTCCTGCAGGCATCTAGACAAAAGTCTAAACTGTAGGTCTTGACTGTGGCACAGAGACTTGAGGAGTTTGTACTGATGCAGGGATAGTTGAAACAGAGCTACAGATACTCTATAAACAAGTGTGGTAGGTTGAACAGAAGTTGCAGCAGTTGCAGTAGTAGTTTGAGGTGGAGTCTGAGGTGAGCTAGGCCCAAGATACTGAACTAAACTAGGTGCAGAGGTTTGAACAATAGGTTGGACAGGTTGCAGGGTTGGACCAAAAACCAAAGGTTTTCCAAGTTGATTAGATAACTGCACATTGGGTTGCATAGTCTGTTGAGTTTGGGACAGATCCCACACCATATTCATTCTGGAGTATGGACCCATAAAATGTTGTGCATATGGAGGACCATAACCTGGTTGAATGTAGGGCTGATAATTAAGCGCTACATTTCCAGCTCCTTGTGAAAATGATTGACTAGAAGGTGGTTGGAAACCTTGAGTTGGGTACTGACCTGGAGGTCGATAACCCTGAGGCACGTACTGAAACTGGGGTTGACCTTGAGGTATGTACTGAAACTGGGGTTGACCTTGAGGTATGTACTGAGTCTGGGGTTGACCTTGAGGTATGTACTATCCCGAAGGTATGTATTGTCCTTGAGGTTTCCCCCTAGGCGGTAACTGACTACCTTGACGTTGCCCCCCAAGTGGTAGCTGACTACCTTGAGGTTGCCACCAGGCAGTAACTGACTACCTTGAGGTTGAGGATTTGGAATACTACCAGGCATCATAAGGATTTGTTATGTGTTCAAAGCTTGAGTTCCATTACTACTAGTTGATAATTCATGTTCAGTTGGTCGAGGAGTTGCTCTTGAAAAAGTACCAGAGAGTGAATGGTACCCTGAAGGAATAGAAGGACCACCGTATAAAAATGTTTCCAGTGATTAGGAAAACATAGACGACCATCTTGACATGATCGATGAAGGATAATAACCTCTTGGTGTAGGATGAAAATAGTCACACGCAAACAAAGAAAATTTCAATAAAAGCACCTAAAGTCTCTAAAGAAAAAAACAACTCAATCACACGCCTAAAAAATCTAAGAGTTTAAACCACACACAAATAGTAACTTCCTGTACTAAAAACACTAGTTGGTGATGAAATCCAACTTAGTAGAAGTTTAATACAGAAAGGGCAGTTGGAACAGTTACCCCAACAACCTGCTTAATGAAACAGTCTGGCACAAGTTTCTTCACAAAACCATCTCAAGTGAAGAGAATCCCCCAGAGAGTCCAAGCGAGTCTAATCGACGTCTGCTCCAGGTACAATGAGATCCTTCCTTCACCGCCAGCTTAGGAAATAATCTTAAGTTTATGGACACTAAGGTTACCAACAGCAACAAATACAACTGGGGGAACAATCTACGATCTGATCTACACACAAGGGCAAAGTAACAAATCTCAATCCCCTTGAAGGCTCCTTGACATGGTCAATCCAAGGTTTGCCAACAAGTGACCCCAGGTTCCTTGACAATGGTTAATCCAAGGTTTACCGTTTATAATACATGCAAATATTCTATCTTTCCCAATGGAACAGAATTGGTTGTCTCAAAGGTTCGGACATGATCTCGTGATTGACTCCTTTAAGAGAAGCTTCCTAGAATGTATCAATTAAAATTGGATTTATTTTCTACCACAAGATGTATCTACTTGTTTTTTTTAACTATCTTGGAGATTTAATTACTCCCTACTCCAAGATACTAGCCTAGGCTATATTGGTGATAAGAGCCGTAGAAATATAAAATATTACTAGATCAATTTTAATTAAGCGTTACTTTTATGGGTTTTTCTTTAAGTCAGTAGGTATGGAAATGAAACTTTGATGGTGTGAATACTTGACTCCAAACAAACTAAAAAAATGCACCTAAAATGATAAGCAATTCATTTTTCTTTCAATGAAATTCTAGCTAAAAGAAAGAGTTTGAGAATGCAATTCTTTAAGAAACAATTCTTTCTTTTAACATGGAAATGGAAAGAAAATATTTTTGTCTTTTTCAATAAGAATTCAAAATAAGACTAATAATTAATGCTCACAATAAATCCCTTTTCCTTTTCAAAACTCGAAACTACAAAAAACAATTTGCTTCAAAAGAGATCTACAAGTTCTAGAAAAACACCCAAAACTACAAAAACTAATTTTGAGATCTAAAAACTTAAAAAAAAATCTAATTGAATAAAAAGATTCAATTCTTTTTTAGGACGTTTCACTTAGTTGTTCATTAAACTAAGGATTCATTTGTTCAGACTAACAAAACAATCAAAAAACATCTAGATATGTTTTCTTTTGTAAAAAAGAAATTCAAAAATTATAGTAAAGTTTGTTCAAAGATTTGCAAGGAGAAAACTAAATCTATTTCTCACAAAGAGTAGATTTCACAACCAAGTTAGACTCATCAAGAAGAGGAAAAGACACCAGGGTAATCTAAGGTTTCTCAAGCTTCTGATCTTTGAGTCACTACAGAGACCAATTGAAAACCACTCCAGGCATGCAAAACTTCTAGAAAATTATCTAAAACAAAAATACCACCAGAACTCACTCACAAGAGATTTTTGACAGGAAAAATACAGATCTGGGTAGACACTAAAAACCATAAATGAAACCTAAACTTAACTGGAAGAAGACATTTTAGGTTTTTCAAAAAACATTTACAGGGTCCGCAGGCTTCCAAAAGAAACAGGCGTGGTCCCGCTTTGTTTACTAAAGGAAATGTGTGGAGATGCCCACACTGTTTGTAAAGAAAAAGTGCAGCCCCCTGAAAACTTCGAAAAAAAACAAAAATAATCCAGATTCTAAAAACTACCCAAGCCAGCATACATCAATCAAAAACCAAAAAAGAAAACAATTTTCTCAAGTCAAAACAAAAGAAAACCAAAAACCAAATTCAGATCCCCAGCGGAGTTGCCAATTTGTTGGCTAGATAAATTGATCTTGCAGACAAGACCGATCTCCCTAGTATTAGAAGATATTCTAGCAAGAAATAGACAAACAAATCTATCTTTCTCTAGACATATACGATTTATAAATAAATACTATAAAGGTGTTAAGACCATACCTTAGATTTAATGCTTGTTCGTAGTAGTCATCCTTCAATCTTTCAAAAGAGTTACCTTTGAGGACCTGCAATCACAAATACACAAACATTAAATAGCACCTGCATAGCAAATATCATAAATCATGTTTATTATGGTGATCAAGGAATCCATAAAATAAACCATGACTCAACAACTTATTGAGAAGAACAAATTTATTTGTATTAACTTTGAAGTAGAAGAAACTTACAACCTTTTTAGCCTTGATGTTGAAAAAACTCTTCCTGGGGTCTAAAACAGGAATTTCCTTTACTTTGAGAAGCCTTACACTCTTCCAAATTATATCTTAGAGGTATTTAATCTCTCCTCATAGAAACTCAACTAAAGAAGACTAAGTTTCAACAACATTTCACCTCAAAAATATTCATCTTCTAACCTCCCCAATAACCAGCCCAATGCTTCTTTTTATAGTGCAGAGGAGGAGGTTACAGGTCCACCTATGAAGTGATAGAATCCTCCTTCAAAGGGATAAGCTCCTCACATCAAGGGGTTAGCTCCTTAAGGTATGGGATGCATGAACCTTAAGAGAGCGAAGTTGCCACCTCAAGATTCCTTCCAAAAGCTTCTAGAAATGATTGAAAGTGAGTTTTTAGAATATACTCATGCCTTTTAACCTTTACGGGGGTCCGCACCTTTAACATAGAGACAAAGCGGTCAGGTGTGCAGTAGACATGACTATTAGGTGTGGGACTGTAGGTAAGACAAAGAAAGTGTAGAACCAGAGTTTTAAAGACTTTGAGGGCTTTTCTATTACTTTCAAGGCTTGATATGAGGAACTTATGCTTCAGACTTGTAGAGGGGGAAAGTATGAGTGGTAATGAACTCACACAGATATCATAAAGTCAAGGTGACAATTTTTAGTGCAACAACTGCGCAATTTCTTCTTGTTGATTCTCCATGCAACCCGACCTGTTCCTCTAGAAAATTGTGCATATTTTGCTGTTAATCCCTTGTAGCCCACTTGTTTCAGAAAATGTGTATTTTTTCATCCTTGCCTTCCTACAGCCCCGATTTTCCTTACCAAAATTTGCACATTTTTTCCTTCCAGCCAAGCCAGACCTTACAGATAGTCATTGTCGGCTTGGATTACCCATCTTCATCACCCAGTGACTCTTGCATAGTTTTTATTAGCAGTGCCCCGAGCCATCATCCTGCCTCACAACCTTACTGCCTCTCTCAGTCACCTGCGTCCAAAATGATCGTGTGTCATGGTAGACTAGGCGGTTTTTGGATTTTATGTCATCTCATCATGAGTGACTGCAGGTACAGGTACACCAACAAACATGACGCGACGACAAATGGGATGAATGAAGGGAGCACATGCAAAGAAGAGGTTCAAAAATGGATGAGTAAATGATGCATGCGAAGATATGTGCTCACAAACAGTTGATTATGCAAAGATGTGTTCACAGACAGGCGGACGAGCAAACATTCAAGATGTGCTCACAGATGGATGAATAGACCAACATGTGCCTTTCATGAAAAAATGAGCTTGTCAAGCCTTCCAACATACAAGAAAGGAGTGATGTGCCAAAGAAACATCAAGTGAAACAGCAACCATCGAAGTCTCTGCGCACTTTTCCATGAGAAGGTGAAGTTGTGACACATCATGAAGACATCCATCACCCAACAACAATGGAGCTCAACATGCACTCTAGTAGCAACACAAATGTACCAGCACTATCATGTTGAGTCATGACATGAGCCACATTGTTCACATCTCCGCTGTTGGCCATGTTGTCAAATCAATGTAATGGAACGTGGAAGTCCAAGAGACCCACTTGTTGTACAAAGAGTCATGTAAAGTCAAAAAGTCACGGAAGTCAAATAGTCATGACGGTAGTTGAACATCCACAAGGGTTAGTTTCACCCTTGTCTATAAGTACCCCCTCATTTGTACATGCAAAGGACTTTTCACCTCATATCCTCTCATATAGCCTTAAGAGTCTATAATATTTTCTTTGAGGAGTAATTAGTGGCTCCAACGCTGCTCACACGGGGTTAGTGATGTATGGTGTCATGATGTGTCTTGGAAATTTCTTTTAATTCAGAAGCCTACTAATAGGCTAGCACATTTTCACACATGTATTGTAACTTTTGTCAGAATCATCGTCAACACTTGTAATGAATGTTTCTTTAACCTATGTTGAACACTCGAACTTATTTCACTTGTAATGCATAATCTGTTAATGAAAATGTGTTGTATATGTTGTTAATGTTGTCTCACCCATGGTTGCTAACTCCCCTGACATTAGACAAACCTTTCACATAAAACTTGTTGTAACAACCATTTCACTCGCATGGACTAGTTTGTTGAGTGTTATACGTGTTATCTTCCCTTGTGTATTGTGACTGTCGCATCCATGTGGACTATTCCGCCAGAAGTTGTGCATGTCCAATTGTGTTGTGTGTTCCTAGTAGAGTTGGGACTTCTCCCAACCAACTTGGGACTAACTCCCACCCTCTCCCTCTACGGTGAAAGAACCATTGTCACAAGAGACACTTACAATCACCAAACACATGAACCTCACTTCTCAGAAGACAAAGGAGACCACTCTCCTATGCTGACAAGTAAGAGTTGAGGAAAATATTTAATATAATGGAAACCAGGCCATCTTACCAAATGGGACTCCCACACCAAATGGTGTGAGGTCTAGTTGGGACTTCATACTAGGGAGATCCCTTGATATTGGTGGGTCCAACATTATCAGCACGTCAATCACCAAACCCAACACTAGCCATGAGACTGATGGAAGAGGTCATTATTAAATAGGAATTCGTTGAACAATGTGAAAGAAGGAAGGCCCACATCCAAGACCAGTACTGGTCATTGTTTAGGGAGAATAAGAAATTAAAAATGGAAAATACTAAGTTGAGGACACAATTATTACGCTTGTGGAGTCAAGTGAGAAGGCTAAAGAGGAATGTCAGTCAAGATACCGCAACTCCTAGAGATGAAACAACTTTGGTAGTAGTACATATTAAGTATAGGCTGATGACCTTAGTAGCTACACAGACTGAGTCATTTCTGCATTTTATTGAGTCTCGAGAGTTTCTGCTGACAACAAAAATTCAGAAATGGAAAATCATTGCTTCTCATATTTAGTAGGGATCTATCTCTTTGGAAGGTCACCTAGAAGAAGTGAAAGGAATTAAGGAATAAGAAAAAAAAGTGGCGGTTGATCATGTCACCTAGACAGAAAAAGCTAAGCAGAAACAAGAAACAATCATTAAAAGATTGAAGAATTACGTGTGTTGACCTCCTGCTAACTACTATGCTTTCTTTCTTCATGAGAAATATCTATTTTTGTGTCTAGAAATTATCCATTGGGAAATTAGCCATGACATAGAATACCCTATGTTATTCCTACAAATCCTTAGAGTTCACAATCTACTTGATATGCGAACTTTATATGCATAATTACATTCTAGAAAGAAACCAAAAATTTAATCTTGTGTCATATGTAGGTGATATTTAGTTAAGAGAATTCACTTCCTTCATGATTATCAGGTTAAATGGAAGAAAGCCTGCGATGCATTCGAGGAGAATAAAATAAATCGACCACTTGTACTCAAAATGCAGCATTTTCAAGCCATAGATATTTTTATGAAACATAATGGATTTTTGAAGTTAGAGGGACAGAAAGAGTAGATGTTGATAGCAAAAAAATGGTGGGTTGACATGTGTATGAGGTAGATACTTACTTGTCAGGAAGAAGCCCAAGATGGCTTTCAGAAATGATGGATGTTTTCATCATCATTAATGCAAGTGCATGAACCTTTTGGGGCCCCTAATTTTTCTTAGGGATTGGAGTGAGTTTTAGGATATATCACATGCATCTAACACTATAGGACCTGATGGACATTTGAGATTTCAATTTCCCATTATTTGGCTGCCTTCTGAGAAGTTCACACCAGCCTATGTGATAAGAGAATATTGGTGGAAGGAAATCATTTATACAGATGCTTTCAAACTCCCTGAGAAAAATATGGCTGTGAGATATGACCTTACACAACTTCATGCCAGTCACAGTGGTTCCAACCTAGACCTGCATAGAAAGTGCATTGCATGAGGACATGCAAAAATTCTTGTTGGGGGGAGATGTTGGTTGCTAAATTTTCCTACTTTTTACTTTCCTTTCTATCTATTTCCTTCACCTATTTCATGCCTTTGTGAGGTTAATTTGTATCTCAAGAAACAAAGGTATATCTATTTGTCATGTATTTGTGAAATATTAATCGATGAAGTGTAGTCTTAGGGAAATGTTTGTTATGCAAATTGCTAATCCAATTTTCTTTGCAGATTCGAAAGGATTATTATCAAGAGGCTATAATTCAATGTATGGTGTTGGTTGTAACGATGTTCAACTGATGAGATTTTGTTGGACCAATGCATTTTCTATCTTCGTATTTTGTTTCTATCTCAAATGATCGATGTGTATTTGTAGGTAAAAAATTGCCATAATCTTTGGAAATCATTGATACCATTCTTGTAATATTGAAATGTATAAGGTTACAGAGGCAAAAAATAGACAACTAGAGACAACTAGAGACACTAGAGTTCTAAGAATGTAACATCAAAATTCTTATTTTCCTTTGGATTAATGTAATCTTAATCTTCTGAGTACTAACTAGTCTTCAATTTATCTACATCCCTAATCAGAGAGTTGGGCCCACTCTCTTGATCAGGTGATGTTGGATTAGTGGTGTATATATATTTATCATTGTAATGGTTCATTAAGTTTGTGTTTCTATGAATCCTAATTTTTTGTTACTCTGATAGTTGTTATCATTATTGCTTAATGTAACATATAGTTATATTGTTGATTGAATGCTCAATGCTGGGCAGGGAAGCCGTGGTCTACATAAACATTGCACGGTAGCCTTGAAATAGCCACATGAGGGACATATTGATAGTTAATGTAGGGAAGGGTGAACTCTATAATTCATATATGAACACCAACACCATCATCAAAATTTTAACAAGTTATTTGAATTTTGTAGCCCAATCTACTTGAGTACAGAGTTCAATTAATGACAAATCAAGCAATGTTAGGACATTAATTAATTGCACTAATAAAAAAATTAATGCATTGCTTTTTGCAGCCCTTAAGTAAATGATGATAATGGATCCACTAGTCACGCCTCCATGGTGAGATTCACCACACCCATGGACAAGTGGTGGATTTTATTTAAGACATTAATAACCTAGCTTATGGATGAGCACAGTCGCATTCAACTAGTCCAAAGATCATTAAATTTTCTTGAGTTTATAACAAAAGGGATGATCAAGTCTTGGAAAATATCATTAGACATCTATAGTATTAGGGCTCATGTATCGAATGCACATAGGAGTTTGTTGGAGGGAGAGGTATTGGTGCGAGCATTCATAAATGGAGAGTTATGGTTATGAATGTTTTCTAGGTGGCAATTACATTGGGGTTCTTGGCAGACTTATGAAGTGCCCAACTAAACAGGATCAAATTGATGAGATGACGGAACAATTTTCCTCAAGCATGTCCTATTATCCTTTCTCATATGCATTCAAGGAGAATTTAAAGATAGCTAGGAAGGTGAGAGCCCACTTTGCTCTGGTGAGTAAGCAACTGGAATCGATGCAGGCTTATGTTAATTGGCTACAGGTAAGAATGGATAGTTTAAGAGTTAAAATAGACACTATTGAGTTGACTGTTGATTTAGCGACCCTAAGAATTCTCAAAGAAGTGTTCAGAATAACAGTTAGTTAATCAGATGGGATGAGAGAAGGACATGAGAATGAGGAAATTATGGAGCAACCCATGGATGATTCCCCTCCTCAAGAAGAATAATTCAACCAAGTAGGACATGGTAGAAGCTATGAAAAATGGCAATGGTTAGATTCTAGGCACCTTTTAAATGTTATGCAATTATGTAGTGTACTCAAGTGTATTTTGGAGACTATATAAAAAGAATGTAGTAAGAATCTTGGATAGAGGATGTCAAGTTATGAAAAGGTATTTAGTTCTACAATTTTGAAACACATAACCTCAAGGGCATGCTTTGAATGTAAATGTGCTAGCCCACAAACCATTTGAATTAATATAAAATATTATTTCTTTAATATATTTATATATTATTATTATATATAATATAATTTATATATATATATATATATATATATTATATATATTCCTGGGTTTTAATATTAATTCCTTGGTTTTTTATATATTAATCCCAAGGGTTTATAATATTAATCTTAACATTTTTTATATTAATCATATGGTTTATCCCCCACAGCAGGTGATAATTCATGCCACCTGTGTTAATCATGTGCAATAACCTTGGATTTCATAGCCATATGGGTCTCATGAATCCCACCACTGGTTGGCATAGATAGCTTCAATACATAGCAATGGACGTACTCTCTGTTCAGACATTAGTACAAGCTCTCCCTCATAAAATACAAAGTAATCATGGTGGTTCATTATTATTCAGATGGTTATTAAAGGAGGTGGTGTATAGGAAACTTCTTGGCTAGCTTGCCCACTTGTTTCATTCTATTTAGAAGACAAGAGTGTTATCAGGAAGATATGGTCCTCCACTCTGTAATATCTATGTCTTCCTTCTACCATGCCTACATTCATGCTCATTTCCCTTCATTTTATGGATGGTCATTTTATTGGTCTACATTGTGGTCCTTGCAACAGTGGATTATCAACATTACAGTTATCCTCTACACCTTTCCTCCACCTCCAAGAGTATGGGGTTTGTGAGCACTATCTTGGCCTCTTTGTTGCATGGAACTAGTGCTCCTCTCACGAAGGATGCTTAGATTCTTGTCAGTAAGAAGATGGTGTTGAATTTTCTTGATCTCACAGGCAACTCTTAGATGGTTTACCAATGGCTCCTGCAGTGCAGGTCTAATATGATAACTCTTTATATGTTAAGCTCACCTCTGTGTATGGAGATAACTACCTATATTCCCCTATATCTATTAATAATTATGGTTCTCGATGTGAGTTTTTTCACTTTTCAAATTGGAATCACAACATCATGAATAGATCTAGGTTGATTATTGTCTTCATAAGAATATTAAATATCATGTCTCTCGACCAAAATTCTCCTTGTTATATGCATGGCTTTCCTGGCTCATGCTTCACTACTTTTGGGTAGGTGTAGATGGGTCAAACTGGTGGGGGACCTCAATTATTAACAATGCTTTACATTAGTTCTATGGAAAAAGGTATGCTCCTACAAAGCTCTATATAGATTCTTCTTGGCATGATCAATGGATGGAAGACTCTTCTTATGGACCTTCATGTGTAGTGACTCCTTATTGTCATGGACATGTCCCTTGGTCAATTGGTATTGTGGAGGAGATGTGAATCCATTTGAGGCCAACTCTGTTCCATTAGATCAAGCTATAAAAAAACTAACCCAATGGTGACTCTCCTCACTAGTGGCTCTCTATGCAACACTTACAGTTATTCTCAAAGCTTATTTTTTTGTCTTAATTGTCATGGGTAGAGCTCTTCTTTTTCTCTCAGATGAGTCACAATTCCTATGTCAATTAGAGCTCTCACAATTTTTCTATCATGTCTATGTATGTACTCAAATGTTGCATTCGTTTCTCATCCAATCTACTGAAAAGAGACACTTATCATCTTAAGGTTCTTTATATGTACTGCTAGTCTAGTTTCCCAGCGAGTAGACCAATAGTTCATTGTAATATCTCATGTAACACTTTATTGTAGTAATAAAGAGGCAAGTTTTAAATAAAAACATATTAATCCTAGGGACTATAATATTAATCTTCGGGTTTATAATGATGGTTTTTATAATGTTGTGGTTTATAATATTTGGGTTTAATATTTTGAAGCTAGAATGGTACGAATCCAACATTGCAGT
>APFE031648127.1:73266-83853 GCA_000404065.3 Pinus taeda
TTTAATGTAATTTGACTTATTCAAAATGTTAAACATTACATTACATTAAAACATCTTAGGCCTTATATATGTGTGTGTATGTGTATTTGTTAATGATGAGAGATAAATAAGTATTTTTACATAGTAAATGAGGGAAATGTTGTCACTTAATGTTACATTAACAAAAAAAAAAAAACTATATATGTATTGTTCAACTAATATATGTATATGGGAGAGATGTTGTGTGTAAAGTTACTTTAAAAAAAACTAATAAGGCTACTTTAAAACTCAATGTCGACCATAAATATTAAAAAAAAAAAAAAACATGAGAGATATATGTAATTCCTTCATTGACTTGAGATTTAATGCCTAGAGTATGCTAGAAATGTGTAACGTAACATGATGTAATGTAAATAGTTTAATTAGATAAAAATAAAATAAATAAAACAAAATAAAAATAAACCAAAAAAAATTAAATAATAAAAAAAGATAAAAATGACCCATGTTATAGTAAGAATCAATGGTATTGACCCAGTATATTCATGTGGAATATAACCTATTTATGGGAAATATTAGGAAAAATATAATTATTACATTTTATCAATATTTCTCGCTACATCCTCCCACTTTATACTAGGTTATATTGGGTAAAATATAATACTATAATATTGTATACTACCCAATATTTCCCCTCAACACGTCCATTTCTTATTGAGTAAAATATAATATTTCGGCGAGAGTATGACTATAAATATTAGGTAAAATATAATAATATTACATTTTAATTAGTATTTCCCCCAACCCCTGCAACCTTTTATTGGGTGGGGGTGGTAACAAATATTGAATAACATATATATTGTAATATTATATTTTATTTGAGCTTCTTTATATTTGAGGTTCATATGTAAACTTAACTCCTATATAAACATTTGATCCCACTATGGTAGAGATGTAATGTTTAATATTATTACTCGATAAAAATAAAAATAAAAAACATAAATTGATATATATATATATATATACTAAACCAACCTGGATCGATCGTAATTCAAGATATACTAAGAGTTGAGAGGGATTTAATCTCTTTTCACTTTAAAAGGGATTTTAATCCCTCAAGGCCCTTGGTAATTCTCGAATTGAGATTGATCTAGGCTCGTTAATAATAATCATATGTTGAGATTTTCTATTAATTAATTTTGGAAAAAATCTCATGTATGTGACAACAATAGGATTTGTTGCTAAGTTAGCTCTAGTTATTCCTGAGGAGGAGTTATTGCATCCTATATGTGTTGTGAGAGAATTTATGATTCAGTTTTCTACACCCAGTTATAAAATGTAAGCCCATAGAGGATATTTGAGCTGAGAGGGTGTGAGGAATTATGTGTTGTAATCTCCTGTTGAATAATAATATTGTCGATGCCTCTATTTGGTGGATGTAGCCCAGATTGGTTGGGTGAACCACGTTAAATTTGTTGTCTCATGGTTTCTATTGTACATATGTTTTTCTTATGTTTCTGTTGTGTGTACTCTAACAACTGGTATCAGAGCGTTCAGTCATTTTAAAAACTCTTTGAAGGAGACGCAGAATGTAGAGTTGGTGAGATTGAGAGGAAACGGAACGGGCCAAAGGAGTACATGGGAGTGCATTTATGACTACGATGTTTACAATGATTTGGGTGATCCTGACACCAAGAAGGAGTTAGAAATGAAAGTGTTGGGTGGATCACGGGAATTGCCATATCCTTGCAGGTGTAGAACTGGTCGTCCACATTCTAAAACGAGTCAGGCTTTCGAGAGCTTGAACCGGCTATGCAGCCTTACACAGAGCTTCTATATTCCGTCACGGTGGCTGGCCATCATTTTTTTTCTCCTACCAGTGTGATTTAGCTCTGAGATAGATCTTTTTGGCCCTTCCTTGCTCGCAATTGGTGCTTTGGAAGTGTTTCGAGCTTCAGACACTGGCCTATTTGATGAGCTTTGAGAAAACATTCACCATATTATCTAGCCTATTCATTGAACTTGGTTCGTTGATGCTGGAGATAATGCAGCATGTTGAAAATGCTCTTGTTATTCATTGTGGAGAAGAAAACGTTTGGATCTAATTAGCTCTAAACTTGGGTGTATAGTCTTCAAGTTGTTGGATCATATGTGGTATGTCTATATGCATTTTTTAAATCCATTTCAAGGACCCGTAACTAGTAGGCGAACTTGCTAGTGATTTCCTTGCCCTTTTCCAAGACTCGTTACATTTCTCCCTTGCCTTGGTGAAATGACAAGCATTATATGTATCCGTTTTTTTATTTTTTTAAATTGTAATATGCCATGACATCATACGACAGAGGCATTTTATTATAAGGCATTTTATTGATGTAGGGAAGTTTTTTAAATAAAAACTTCATTTATTAAAAGTTTCAATTGGAGATTTTGTGTGACACAACATGGAAAAACCTCAAAGTGCTCGATTTGAGATCGAGAAGTTCAATGGCAAAAAAAACTTCGAGATCTGGAAAGTGAAGATGTATGATCTACTCGTGCAACAAGGCATGGCGAAGGCTTTGTTGGGAAAAGAGAAACAACCTTACACCATGACAGATGATGAATGGAGTGACTTGGATGAAAGAGCACTAAGCGGAATTCGACTATGACTGGCAGATGGTGTTTTGTTTAACATCGTGCCAGAGAAAACTGCTGCTGGTATGTGGACAAGGCTTGAAAAGCTGTACATGACAAAATCCTTAACCAATAGGATTCTTTTGAAGCGACAGTTATACAGTTTGCACATGAAGGAAGGTGCATCTATTACTGATCATTTGAATACCTTTAATACTTTCCTAGTGCAGTTAGAAAGTATAGAAGTAAAATTTGAATCAGAAGATAAAGCTATAACTTTATTATGCTCATTGCCCGAGTCATGGGATCATTTTGTTACTTCTATAAGTATTAGTTCATTAGAAACCCTTGAATTTGATGATGTTGTTGGAGCTTTATTGTTCGAAGAAATAAGGAAGAGGTCAAATTCAGAAACCTCTACATTAGAAGCAATGATGGTCAGAGGTCGTTCTAAAGAAAGACGCTTCAGTAAGCACAAAAACTTGCGTTCAAAATCAAAAGGGAAGAAGAGTAAGGTAAAATGATAGTTTTGTGGCAAATCGGGACATTTGAAGAAGGATTGTTTGAAGAGACAGCAAACATCCAAAGAAGACTCTTCAACAGAGAAGAAAGAAGCAAACATGACAGATACAGGTTCGGAATCCATTTCAGGTATGAGTGATGAAGTGTTATCAGTTAGTTTGTCTAATGATGATCAACAGTGCCTGTTAGATTCTAGTGCATCAACTCACATGTGCATTCATAGAGAATGGTTTAAACTTATAAATCAATCAATGATGGAGTATTTTACATGGGAAATGATGTCACATGTAACATTGTGGGAATTGGAAGCATCCAGCTTAAAATGTTTGATGGGACAAATAAAATTCTAACTGATGTAAGACATGTGCCTGAACTAAGAAAAAACCTCATTTCATTAGGAGTACTAGACACTAATGGATATAAAACTTTTATTCAAGGTGGAGTAATGAAAGTTTATAAAGGAATTTTACTAGTAATGAAAGCAAAGAAGGTTGGAAATCTTTTTCAGTTAGAAGGAAGAACAGAGTCAGATCATGTTTCTACAGTATTTGAAAACGATAGTAATTCTATTCATTTATGGCATCAAAGGTTGGGCCATATGAGCAAAAGAGGTTTAAATATTTTTTCTGATCGTAAGCTACTTCCTAATTTAAAGTCTGTTAAGTTAGATTTCTGCAAACATTGTCTATTTGGGAAACAAAACAAGCAGAAGTTTAAAACTGGAAAACATAGTAGTAAGGGAATCCTTGATTATATCCACTGTGATGTTTGGGGTCCATCTCCTACAACCTCATATGGAGGATCGTCATATTTTGTATCTTTTATTGATGATTTCTTTAGAAAAGTGTGGGTCTACATGTTAAAGAATAAGTCTGATGTATTCACAGTTTTCAAACATTTTAGAGCATTAGTTGAAAACATCACTGGAAGAACCATTAAATGTTTAAGAATTGACAATGGTGGTGAGTTTACTTCAAAGGAATTTGATAATTATTGCAAGGACGCCGAGATCGAAAGACATAAAACCACTGTGTATACTCCTCAGCAAAATGGAGTTGCTGAACGCATGAACAGAACTCTTTTAGAAAGAGCAAGAAGTATGCTTAGTAACACCAATTTACATAAGGAATTGTGGAGAGAAGCAGTTTCTACAACTTGTTATTTTATAAATCGATCACCATCAACTGTAATAGGATGCAAAATTCCTCAAGAGGTATGGAAAGGTCATCCTTGTGATTATTCTAAACTTAAAGTTTTTTGTTGTGATGCATATGCTCTAGTTCCGAAACATCAACGTTCTAAATTAAATCATAAATCAAAAAGATATATCTTTGTTGGATATGGTGATGAGACTAAGGGATACACATTGTGGGATCCTACTACTCACAAGATCATCATTAACAAAGATGTTAAATTTAATGAATCTTCACTTGAAAATCCAGATGTAGATGATAAATTGAAACAGGATAATGTATCTAAGCTTCAACACATTTATTTTGAAACCAATTCAAATACTGATGATAGTCAAGATGAACAAGTTCAATATGCAGATCATGCACAAGTTTTAGATGCAGATCATGAACATGTTTCAGATGCAGATCATGAAGAAGTTCCTACAAATAATAATCAGCAAATTGTGGAAGTACCAGAAACATCTTTGAGGAGGTCCACAAGAATCAAACGTCCTCCTAAGAGGTATGATGATTATGTTACTTCAATTGCTTTAACTGCTAATGATGATGAACCTTTATGCTATCAGGAAGCTGTAGAAGGTTCTAACAGTGAAAAGTGGAAAGAAGCTATGAAGGACGAGATGATGGCATTAGTCAAGAACGGCACATGGGATCTGGTAGAACTTCCTAAAGATAGAAAAAATGTGGGATGTAAATGGGTTTACAAATTGAAAAGGGGTCTTGATGATACAGAGGATAGGTACAAAGCAAGGCTAGTCACAAAAGGTTTTTCTCAGAAATCAGGCATTGATTTTCATGAGATATTTTCACAAGTTGTAAAAATTGTTTCAATTCAAATTGTATTAGTATTAGTTGCTTTACTTGATTTAGAATTACAACAACTAGATGTTAAAACTGCATTTTTACATGGAGATTTAGATGAGGAGTTTTACATGGAAAAACTGGAAGGGTTTGTTCAAAATCGCAACAAGAAATTTGTCTGCAGGCTCAAAAAATCATTGTATGGTCTGAAGCAGTCACCTCGACAATGGTACAAGAAATTTGATTCTTTCATGATGAGTCAAAATTATATAAGAAGTGTATATGGTCATTGTTTTTACTTTAAGAAATTAAGTAATGGCATATTCATTATCTTAGTGTTCTATGTTGACGATATGCTTTTAGCAATCAAAAGCATAATAGAGGTCAACAGGTTAAAGGCTCAGATGGCTAGGACATTTGATATGAAAGATCTAGGAGTAGCAAGACAGATTTTGGGAATGGAGATTTTCAGAGACAGGAGCAATGGTAAGCTATGGCTATCACAACAGAAGTATATTGAGAAAATACTCTTGAGGTTTGGTATGAACAATGTGAAGCCTGTTTCAGTCCCTTTAACTCCCCATTTTAAGATTTCTTCTAGTTTATGTCCTAATACAAATGAAGAAAAATAATATATGTCTCAAATTCCATATGCCAATGTAATAGGTTGTCTGATGTATGCGATGGTTTGTACTCGACCAGATATTTCACATGCAGTTGGGGTTGTCAGTAGGTATATGGCAAATCCAGGAAAAGAACACTAGTCAACAATGAAATGGGTGCTTCGGTATCTAAGAGGTACAAGTAATTATTGTATCACTTATAACGAGAGTAGTGAATTTGTTTGCGGATATGTTGAATCCGATTTTGTAGGTGATTTGAATAAGAGAAGGTCAACTTCAGGGTATGTCTTTACTCTTGCAGGTGGAGCTATTAGCTGGATGTCAAAGCTACAGAACATTGTTGCATTATCCACTACTGAAGCAGAATACATAACTGCTTCACATGCTTGCAAAGAAGCGATTTGGTTGAAAGGTTTGTTGGTGAGTTTGGTAGGTTAGGGGACAACAAGTTATTTTGTGATAGTCAAAGTGAAATTCATTTGGCTAAGAATCTGACCTATCATAGTAAATCAAATCATATACCTATCAAGTACCATTTTGTAAAACAGGTTATCACTGAAAGGGGAGTCTCTCTTGAAAAAGTGCATACAAAGGAGAATTATGCAAACATGTTCACGAAACCAGTTTTGTTAGAGAAGCTACGTTGGTGTCTGGCTTCTCTTGGCTTGCAGAAAAGATAAAATAATAAAGGAACATGGTATCAGGCTAATTGTTGTCAAGGTGGAGATTGTTGAGATTTTCTGTTAATTAATTTTGGAAAAATCTCATGTATGTGACAACAATAGGATTTGTTGCTAAGTTAGCTCCAGTTATTCCCGAGGAGGAGTTATTGCATCCTATATTTGTTGTGAGAGAATTTATGATTCAGTTTTCTACTCCCAGCTATAAAATGTAAGCTCGTAGAGGATATTTGAGCTCAGAGGGTGTGAGGAATTATGTGTTGTAATCTCCTGTTGGATAATAAGATTGTCGATGCCTCCGTTTGGTGGATGTAGCCCAAATTGGTTGGGTGAACCACGTTAAATTTATTGTCTCATGGTTTCTACTGTACATATGTTTTGCTTGTGTTTCCGATGTGCGTACTCTGACATCATATACTATAATTATATTATGTTAATATATAGAATAATAGAGATATATATATCTATATCTATATATATATATATTATATATATCTACACACACACACATATATATATAATAGTCATTTTTACACTATACACCTAATAATTATTAATGTTGTTGATATACACCTATCACATATAACCATCACATTTATAAATATAGTTGTGCATGTGCTTCATATTAAGCACATTAATAAATGTGATTATGCTAGTTTTATAATAATCAATTTTAAAATAATTGTGTTTTCTAGTCTTTATAAATACATGTATGAAGCTAATATTGAAATAAGTCCATTAACATAGTTATTAAAATAGCTTATCTAAGTCTTATATTGAATTTTTTTTAATATTTATAAGATTATACATTTTTCCTGTATTTATTTTTCTTTTAATTATATTCCTTCTATAAAGCTAATACAAAATCATGTTACTTTATATGGACGTCAATATATTTTATTTTTGGTTGAGTATAAAAATGCAATATTTTTATATGTTACTTTCATATTAAGCACACTAGGAGTGAGATTATTGATGATTATAATGCTTTTAATTAAAACTAACCAAACATGTATATTGATTTATGGATTCTTATTATAGAAAACATTGTTATTTATATTTGACAATATTTTAATTTTATATTATAAAGGGAGACACGTGACCTTACACATCCCTGGCACTTGGCACCCTGAGTGCAATGATAGGAAATTAAAGAATGAGGTTAATTTTCTATATAAAGGATAAGATTAATCTATGATATTATTGGTAAATAAACCATGTTAAATCAGTGGAAATGGGAGGGCATATAAATATGTTAGATGTTGGTTAAATCATTGGTTGAAATATGAGGTTATTCTACTATTTCATTGGTTAATAAAGATGGTGTTTATAATCATAATAACCATATATTACAATTATATATCTAAGTTTTTAGAGAAATTAGAGTGTGATAGAGCATTAGAGGATGAAAGAATATTAAGGCACATGGACACTCGTAACCAAAAGGAGTTAAGATACATGGGGATGGTGAACCAAAAATACTATAAAAAAAAATAAATAATCAATATTAATAATATAAAACAAATTTTTAACATGCATTGGAGCATGGTTAAAGAGCCATGATGGCAAAGAAATTGTCATGACTATAAATGTTATTAGAGTTAAAGATAAAGTTCACTTTTCCTTAAATTGATTGTATATACACATATTAAATAACAATTTCAAAATATTTCTTGCAATAGTAAACTTATTGATATTTTTAAGAATCTAAAATGTGGTAATCATACAATGTTGTTTTTGAAATATTTGAAATACAAATACAACAAAACCAATAAATTTTTTAATATTAAATTAATAAGTTTAATTTCAATAAAGGTTAGTCATCCTTATCATGATAATTTAAAATAAAACCGTATATTTTATATAAAAAAATAATTTAAAAAATTAACTTAAATACATATAATATTATTTTATTTTATTTTTAATTCGATAAAGTTAACTTTTTCAAATTATTTCGACAACAAAATAAAGGACAAACTCAGAGATACATCCACATTGCTCAATGGCAATTGCAGAGAAATAAAAGAAAAATACAGAAACTAGTCCTGACGATGAACCACACTGGTTGGTTCGAAACGCGTCGACAAAGGTCTTTATCATGTGATTTACGCTGAATCTCTTATTATAAACATGACTGATCACAGAAGCCTCAATTCTACAAAAATACAGAAACTCAGATATCAACCATTTAATATACGGACGGTATATGCTATGTGTCAACTTGCTGTTAAATTTATAATTTCACTGCCCGCGCACGGGTCAGCAGTCAACGGAGAAAACCACCACAGGAAACTTAAACCACCGGTATCATATCGCACCGCCTTTGGCTCAAGGTTGTTTCCGTGCGATGCTGGTCCGATACTGACAACCTGACACCCATGATGCTGGCCTGACATCAGCACTGACAATCCATCGGAAGATATCTTTCACCCAACTCACCTCGTCCGATATCGTTTTCACCCGTCGATCTACCTCCAGTTTTTACCGCCGTCGATTTGACAAAGCTGCACGATGGCTTAAAGAGCAGTTAGAAAGGTCTTCCGATATTAAAGCTCCACCGTTGGATTGATGCTGAGTCTCTCCGTCGTCCGATCATGGAAAGTACACGGGCCCGTTGAAAATTAAATACATCCCATACCTTATATTAAAAACATTGTCATTTTTTTTGGTAATGCGTTAAATGTTTTACGGCGAAGTTAATGTTTAGTGAATACGAAATTATGGGTAAGTTTTTTGATATATTTTTTTAATACGGCGTTGACCTTTTTGTAATGAAAAAAAACACGGGCATAGTAAGCGAATATGTAAGTAATGCAATTTGCATATGTAAAAAAAAGGAGAGACAGGGGTCTGCAGCACCAGTATGTGAATCTCACACAGTGAGATAGAAAACTTGAATTCGCAGCAGCGAATGAAAAAGAACAGAGTTTAAATTTTGTATTGCAGGGGGCAGAAGTGCATAAATGTTTTCTTTGGGTGTGTAATGAAAATGGGATTTTTATGCAGCAGCAGTGAAAAGATTTTCTTTGTCTTTGTAATGTAAAAAGTAAAGTTTGCACAGCAGTGCAGGAGGAGAAGTGAATGAAAAACCAGTGGGGTTGTTGTTTCCAAATCCATGAGTTGTTTCACAACAAGTGAAAAGGTAATCTGTAACTCTCTGTAAGTTTTGTTTTTCACACAGCAGTGAATGTAAATGAAATATTACACACAGTGTGGAAAATTTCATAGCAAGCAGAGTAAATTTGTGAAAATGTTTTGGTGAATCCCTCTGAGTGAAAGAGGATGAATATGTAAATGTTTTTGTTTAATGAATGGAAATTTTATGGTGGTGAAATACTCTGTCCTGTGTAATTAATTTTAAAAGACTTCTCTGTGTAAAAGATCTTGGAGTAAAGCAAACAGAGCATAGGCTCTGTGTTTTATATTTTGATGGTTTTGGTATTTATCCCATCTCCCAAACATAGAAGCAGAGAAAAATACCCAACAGTGGTATCAGAGCAGGCTTAGGCTCTTTGCAGGAGACAAAGAAGCTGAAGGGAGGAGTTCTTTTGGTTGCAGCAGTCAGTTGTTTTAAGACATACAGTCAAGGATTTAGAAGCATAGCTGAGAATGCAAGGAATGGCTAGCACAAGCACTAGCATGGGTTTGTTTAACCCTCAATTCCCACACTTCAATGGGAAGGATTATGACTACTGGGCAATAACCATGAAAGCCCTGTTTGCATGTCAAGATTTATGGGAAATAGTTGTAGATGGTTTTGATGAACCAGCAAATGAGACTGAGTTTAACAGATTAACTCAGGGAGAGAAAGACCTATTGAAGAGCAATAGGAAGAAGGATGCAAAATCCATTGTATTCTTGTATCAAGCATTAGACAAGAGTGTGTTTCCAAGGATAGCAGGAGGTAAGACATCCAAGGAAGTATGGGAAACCCTCAAGACAGCCTATCAAGGCATGGAGAAAGTGAGGACAGCAAAACTACAGTTGCTGAGGAGAGATTTTGAGAATCTCAACATGAAGGAGTCAGACAATATTGACTCATTCTTCACACATGTAATTGGTCTAGTCACACAGATGAGGACTCATGGAGAAACCATTGAGGATAGGAGGATTGTGGAGAAAATACTGAGGGTCTTACCCTCAAAGTTTGATGCTATTGTCACCACCATTGAAGAGACA
>APFE031648127.1:86510-106881 GCA_000404065.3 Pinus taeda
AATGGAGTGTTAAAGGAAGAGGTTTATATTGAACAACCTCTAGGCTATGAGAAGAAAGGTGAAGAGCACAAAGTGTGCAAATTGAAGAAAGCTCTTTATGGGCTGAAGCAAGCGCCAAGAGCATGGTACAGCAGAATAGATTCATATCTATTGGACAATGAATTTGACAAATGTGAAGGAGAACCCACCGTCTACATCAAAGAAAAGGATGGTAAAATTTTAATTGTTGTCTTGTATGTTGATGATGTTATCTTTACAGGTAATGATGATCAGCTCATCAAAAATTTTAAATCAGTCATGAAGGAAGAATTTGAAATGACTGACATGGGTTTCTTGAGATACTTCTTAGGCATAGAAGTAGATCAAAATGAAAAAGGAATTTTTATCTCACAGGCAAGATATGTGGATCAAGTATTGAGCAGATTTAGCATGGAAGAATGTAAGGCAGCGATCACTCCCACAGTAATGGGATTAAAACTCAGCAAAGAGGACAGCAGCAAGGATTTTAATCCTAGTTTGTACAAGAGTATTGTAGGCAGCCTTATGTATTTAACAGCAACTAGGCCTGATATTATGTATGCTGTTAGTTTAATTTCCATATTCATGGAGAGGCCAAAGGAGGCACATTGGCAGGCAGCAAAAAGAATTCTGAGGTATGTCAAAGGCACTAAAATGTTTGGAATTTTATATAATGTCTCAGAACATTTAGATTTGGTTGGATACACTGACAGTGATTGGGCTGGAAGTGTTGATGATCGGAAGAGCACTTCCGGTTATGTTTTTCATATGGGTTCAGGAGCCATTTCATGGGCTTCTAAGAAGCAGTCCATTGTAGCGTTGTCTACAGCAGACGCTGAATATGTGGCAGCTACAGCAGCAGCATGTCAAGCAGTTTGGATGAGAAGAATGTTGAGAAGCTTAGGCCAAGAGCAGGCAAAAGCGACAGTGATTTTTTGCGACAATAGCTCAGCTATTGCATTGTCGAAGAATTCAGTGTTTCATAAGAGAACGAAACACATTGATACAAGGTTTCACTACATCAGAGAATTAGTGAACAATGGAGAAATCGTCCTAGAACATTGCAGGACACAAGAACAGGTTGCAGACATCTTGACAAAGCCACTGGATCAGAAAAGCTTTGAATTTTTGAGGAAGTGTCTGGGTATGACCGAATGCCCAGCAGGTGAAATTAAAGGGGAGTGTTAAAACTATAATTTCACCAACCCCGCGCGGTCAGCAGTCAACAGGGCAGAAAACCACGCAGTAAATCAAAACCAGCCAGTCTCATATAGCACCACCCATCAGAGTGAAGTGGTTTCCGTGCATCGAGCTCCGATGCAATCTGGAACTGACAACTGTCCAGCAAGTGATGCTGGCCTGACATCAGCACTGACAATCCATCAGAAGGTATCTTTCACCCAACTAAGCCTGTCCGATATCCGTCCGATCTTGGTGCTTCTCTCTCCGTCGTTTGATCTCCGGGAAAGGACAGTGCAGTTTAAACCTGTCCAAAGTACGCGGGCCCGTTGAAAATTAAATATACCCCATACCTTATGATTAACGTCTGACATAGTTTTTGGGTAAAGTCTTAAATGTTATTTACGGCGATATAACACGAAGTATGGGTCGAAAACGTAAATTTATTTTTATTGTTTTTAATATATGTTTTTTTAATATAACGTTGACCCATTTTTGTATTGTAAAAAAAAACCACCCGCGGGGATTTAAAAAAAAGCAATTTGTAATGTATTTGATATATGAAGAAAAACAGGGGGTTCCCAGCGCCAATGAGAAATTTGTAAATCTCACACAGTGAGATAGAAAACTTGAATTCGCAGCAGCGAATGAAAAAGAACAGAGGGTGAATTTTGTATTGCAGGGAATGCACAGAAGTGCATAGATATTTTGGGTCTGTAATGTAAAAGTGATTTATAGGCAGCAGAGTAATTTTGATGGTAATGTAAGAAGTAAAAATTGCACAGCAGTGCAGGAGGAGAAGTAAATGAAACCAGTGGGTTGTTTTGTTTCCAAATCCATGGATTGTTTCACATAGGTGAAAAGGTAAATCTGTAACTCCCTGTAATTTTGTTTTCACACAGCAGTGAATGTAAATGAAATATTTACACACAATGGTGTAAAATTTCATAGGAGGCAGAGTAACTTTTGTGTAAATGTTTTGGTGAATCCCTCTGAGTGAAAGAGGATGAATATGTAAATGTTTTTGTTTAATGAATGGAAATTTTATGGTGGTGAAATACTCTGTCCTCTGTAATTAATTTTAAAAGACTTCTCTGTGTAAAAGATCCTGGTGTAAACAAAACAGAGCATTGTCTCTGTGTTATATTTTTGGGTTTTGGTATTTATCCCATCTCAAACATAGAAGCGAAGCAAAAATACCCAACAGCGCTAACCCTCGAGGCTACAAGGTTGATATGTTAAAAATAACTTGTTATTTTTTAACTAATAAATATAAGTGAAAAATAACTATAAATTGCTAAAAACTTGTTCCCTCAAAAACATACATATTTGATAAATACAATAAGACAATTAAATTTAGAGATTATTTTTTACTACCCTAAATTAAATGCTATAACCACTAAATTATATACAACTTGATTGGTCCTAATGATTAAGAGCACGTGTTTCCTCTTAAGAGGTCATGGGTAGTGTATGTATGACTTGGTAGAGGTGGGTCCCTTGTCCCACAAATAAGGGGGTCTCATACATGATGCAGGGCTAGACGCCTAAGCCTGCAAACCAGAATCTTTTCTTGCGCCTCAAATCAACAACCTCAGTCAATTTCCCCCATCCTATCAGAATACAATTTAAACATTTCATTCAGGATTCGGTCCATGGCTTTACTGCACCCTTCAATCTTTAACAATCTGGCAGATGTAACAACAATCGATCCACCTCTCAGCGTGAACAAAATAAAACCACATGATATATCCCTAAGCATGCACCTTCAAATACTGTAACCCCGCCTTTTAGGCATCGACGGTTCTTTACTCATAACTCTTTATCATATGTAATGTTGTACTTAGAACAAGTAAACACAAAGTATTGAATACAAAGTATTTAATACGCAGGTTACAAAGTATTTGATGCTGGAGGCTTCGTGTACAAAGTATTAAACACACAGGTTATATATATATTACCTGAACTCATTCAAAAACAGCGCAATTCTTATTCTTCGGTTCACCAAAATCCGCCATATTTGTCCTCCCACGGTCGCCACAAGAGAATTATCAACATTCCTATGCCCACTCCTTTGACAATTCAGAAAAGATAAGCAATTCAACATACATTACGCTGCCTTTTTATATGGATTCGGTTCACTGTTCGCTGCTTAGAGTTTTTCCTCCTAAGTGGATGCTCCCTCTCTCTCCGGTCAAAAATAACAAAGGAACCCACGCGCTCGGATTTTAATTGTGATAGATCTAGGTATATAATCATCCACGCTTTCGCTGTGAACAGTTAGAGACATTATGGAGCCACGCGCTCCTTATAAATCCCCGCGGCCATATAATCCATGCGCACTGCATATTTAATTCTCACGACATTTCTCCACGACTATATATAATACGCATAGTTAATCTAACCATAAACCCCACCGCAGAACCGGTTGTCATAAAACCTATGACAGTGCGTACAACCCCACAGTCTATACACACAGTCATGCAGACTAATCAGATAGGATTACCATCGACTTTCAAGTCTAATTAACCAACTTATGAAACCACACATGCATGCAGACGATGCTATTAGGGCACGACGATACATATGACGGTGATAAAAACTTGAAGGTAACAGTGGCATACAACCACTTCGGACCAGGCCTCACGCAGAGGATGCCGAGGTAAATTTATCCCGCTTTTAGTTTTTCTCTCATGCACTCAAACCCCAAACCTTAAATTAGGTTAAGGTACTAACAACAATTGAGTGAGTAGGTTTTTTGGGATTCATTTGAAGTTTCAAACTAGATAATGTTGTTTATTTTTTGGATTAGGTAATGTGGTTCATCGCCAACTAATATTCAATTAAAATGATAATAACAATGTTTGTTTGTTTTATGATGTCAGAGTTAGATTCGGTTACGGGCACGTAGTGAATAACAATTATGAACCGTGGGGATCGTATGCCATTGGAGGAAGCATGCATCCAACCATCAGAAGTGAAGGAAATCGGTTCGTGGCCCCAAGTAGCACGAATTTGAAGCAGGTGACATGGCGTGAAAACTGTGGTGGTGGTGATCCTACTTGTCCCAATGGGTGGCTCTGGGTTTCAGTCGACGATCAGTATATTCACCTTTTGTTGGCTCAATCACCCTCGAGACTATCTAGATAATTGAATCTATGATCTCTTAATAGTAAATGAGTTTAAATTGAGATAACCCTTTGCCCGCGCAATCACCCCTCAGACTATCCAGATAATTGAACCTATGATCTCTTAATAGTAAAGGTGCTTAAATTGCGCTAACCCTCGAGGCTACAAGGTTGATATGTTAAAAATAACTTGTTATTTTTTTAACTAATAAATATAAGTGAAAAATAACTATAAATTGCTAAAAATTTATAGTTAGCAATTAAAACCAATGAGATAAAACCTGAAAAAGGTGTGTAATGATAACAAATAATGCATAGCTTACAATAATGCACACTAATCCTTATTGTTAATAGATATGCTTATTTCACTCGATAGATAAGGGAATAACAAGTAGGGAACAAATTCGAAATAAGGGGATCTGAGAATGTACAAGCCCAAATAAACTCCACAATGAAAGAACACAATGAAAGAGTGTCATATTAATGATACAATTACTTATTTACACATGTGCAATCTAGGTATGAGACAATTGTGTCTCGATAACTTATTAACAGTAAAAACGGGATGTAAAACTAATTACATATTATACAATATACAATAATAACCCCCAAGGATTAGTTAACATTCCTCCCTTAATCTGAAGGGACATCTGACATGCCGAGTAACATTCTGAACTTTTCAAACTTTTCACATCCCAGTGGCTTTGTAAATATGTATGTGATCTGCTCTAAAATAGGACAATGTGTCAAATGAATAACTTTGGCCTCTACATAATGTCGAATCAAGTGATATTTGGTGTTAATATGTTTGCTTCGATCATGAAACTTGGGATTCTTGTCCAACTTAATCGCAAAAGAGTTGTCGACAAGTAGTGGAGTTGAAGCCTTTTGTTTCTCCAACAAGTCTTCAAGTATTTTGCGAAGCCAAATGATTTATTTTGTAGCTTGAGCTACTGCAACATATTCAACGTTGGTGGTAGAATCAACAACAACAAATTTCTTGCATACTCTCCAACTGGTGGTTACTGATCCAAGACTCATCAAATAACCAAAAGTAGACACTCCATTCTCCTTATATCCATCAAAATCAGAATCTGAATAGCCAGTGAGATGGAAATCTACAACTTTGGAATATTTGATGCCATATGTTCGAGCGCCTTTCAAATACTTGAGAACTCGCTTTATTGCATTCCAATGACCTTCACATGGCTTATGCATGAACCTAGAAAGTATCCCTACAACAAAAGTTATGTCAAGCCGAGTAGTAGTTAGAAAATCCAAACTTCCAACAAGTTGTTTGTACTTTGTTGGATCTTCAAACATACTTCCTTCAGTGGAAGTAAGCTTCAAATTCTGCTCCATAGGAGTAGCGACAGGATTACAATCCACCTTTAGAAACATTATCTAAATCACCTTTAGAAGACATTCCTGTTTCAAAATCAACATACTTGCTTGGAACTTTTCGAGCATGTGTAGATATTCATAAAGGTTGTTGAAGTGGTTGTGATGGTTGGTCATCTTGAAAAACATGCTCAACAACAAGCTCTTCAAGATAAATTTTTGGTCCTGCAGAAACATTACTATCATCCAAATTTTCTTTCAGAAAAAAACATTCTCATGAGTCAAAGATGGAAGAACCACATACTGATCCAGAATGGGAACCTCCCCTTCATTGTGTGGAACAACATTATCAGATTCAAAATAGAACTTATTAGATGCAAATTTCTCCAAATGAGCCAGTTGCTTATCAACAATCGAATTACTTTTATCTAATTCAAGGAAAATAACATCTCTGGAAAGAATGAACTTCTTGTTCTCCTCATCATACAATCTATAATATTTGGAAGTAGCAGAATATCCCAAGAAAATACATTTGCAATTCCTAGCACCCAACTTGTTGCGTCGATGTTTAGGAATTAATGCATAGCATAGAGAACCAAAGACTCTAAAATGTTGAACATCAGGAAGATGATTATACCACATTTCATAAGGAGATTTATTATTGATGACAGAAGAAGGACAATGATTGCGAATATAAGTTTCACAAAGCACTGCTTCTCCCCAAAACATCAACTTAACATTCCTAAAGAACATCATAGATCTAACCATATTGAGAAACGTTCTATTCATACGATCTGTGACACCATTCTGTTGTGGATTATAAGGTATGCTAGCCTGATGTTTGATTCCATCTTCCTTCAAATATCGTTCAAAAACATGAGAAGTGTACTCGCCACCATTATCAGTTCTGAGAATGCCCATATTCTGTTGAGTTTCTTTTTTAATCATCAAATGAAAATTTTTAAAAACATCAAACACTTGTGACTTATTATTCAACAAATAACCCCAACACATTCTCAAGTAATCATCAATAAATGTCAGCACATATTATTTCCATTTGCAGTTGCAACAGCCACAAGTCCACATAAATTTGAATGTGTGAGACCTAATTTTCATGAAGATCTGAAATAAGAACCATGAAAAGGTTGTTTACAATGCTTTCCTATAATATAAGCATCACAAGGTATACTATTTCTTGGAATTGTCGGAAGACTTTTAATACCTTGCTTTTTCATAATTTTAATGCTGCCATAATTGATGTGACCAAATCGAGCATGCCACAACAAGCTGGGAGACAAGATATCATTTTATTGCGCCAAAAGAATAGAATTTTCACAAGAATTAGTACATGAAGTACCATTTAATTTTTGAAGTGTACCTTCTTCCACACCAGTCATAACAATTGCATGATCAGATGGTCTTCTTATCTTGATGCTGCCATCAAATGTATGAATAGGATGCCCATGGTACCGAATATGGATAAGAGACATCAAATTTCTCTAGAAGTGTGGAAGATAAAGTACATCCTGTAGAACATAATCTGCAAAATTCAATATCTTCAAACGAATAGACCCAATTCCCGATGGTTTAATTTGAGACTTGTCAACAAAGTAAATAACACCATCAATATCATCACTGAATGTTTCAAAAAAATATCGCCTAAAATTCATATGACAAGTGGCTCCTGGATCCAAAATTCGACTATCTCGCCATGAAGAAAATGCAGTGTTGAAAACATCATTCATATTAAAATTACAATGAGCAACAATGTAATGTGCAGACTCTGGTGATTTTCCCTTATCTGGTGGTGGTTGATCTTTCTTTTCATTTAATTGTTCTCTCCATTCACTAACTTTCTCCCAAGGGATTTTACAGTTAGTAGAAGTATGACCAATTCTACAACATCTAAAAAATTTGATAGTTGGTCTATAATTAAAATTCCTTTGTTATCTATCATTTTGTTGTCTATCTACCTGATTATTTTTGCCCCCCTGCCTCTATAATTTCTCCTACCACGACCTCTACTACTTTTATCACCTCTATAAGTTTCAGCACGAGACTTCTCATCCTTTTGTGCAAGGCACAAATTTTCTACATTAGAGTTAGCTGGAGCCTCTTTCTTCCCAAAGGCTTTTTCTCTCTCAGCTAGTTTACTTACTAGTTTATCAAATGTAATGTATTTTAGTTGCCCACTAGCTTGGAGATATGCCAAATAGTTTGAATAGACAGGGTGAAGGAATTTTATAAAAGTTGTAAGTTGTAAATATACTTTAATTCCAATGGCTTCTATATCATGAAAAATGGTTGTTATTTCAGAGACACTCTTCAAAGGATCATTATCCTTCATCTTCCAGTTAAAAAACATTAACAATAACTGAATAGTTTTGAGTTCTGAGTGTGAATCATACAATTCTTTCAACCTGTTTAGTGCTTCCAATGCAGTACCTAAGAAAAAATATATATGCTTACCTCTTTTTTCACCGATGCAGTTATTAAAGAATATGCCTTATTGTCTTTTGTCTCCCAAATTGCACGCTGCTTCTCATTATCAGGTAGCTCTGGTGCAATTTCTTTTCCATCACTATCCTTCTTGCCTTGACAAACTTCCCACAAATCATTAAAAACAAGGGCACTTTTAAGCTTTGTAAACCACTCTTGATAATTTTCCTTTCCATTAAGAACAACTCCAACTGTGGAAACTATTGAAGTCATAATTGTTATGTAGCCAAATATTGTTCAAATCCTTTCAAATTCAAAATATATGCAATACTTATGAAAAGATAAAATTTGTTTCTCCTCTTATTTTAACAAAGTTGGCTTTGTGGTTTAGTGGTAAGTTTCAAAAATAGCCTAGCAAAGAGCTAGGTTCAAATCTTATTAGCCTCCAAAAATAAATTTTATTTTACCAATGGCCTTTTAAAAAAATATGTATTTCAAATCACCAGAAAATTGACCACTCTTCAATTAAAAATTTAATTCAAACCACCAAAAATACATCCTCACCCACTATTGAATTAAATTTTTTATTTAAGCCACCAAAAAACCTCGCTAGAAAAATGACCACTCTTCAATTAAAAGTTTTATTCAAGCCACCAAAATATATATACTTCATTTTAAGCATCCTTCAAAAAATTATTTGCTGCAGTAAATATAAATACTATCCTTCAGAAATTTTACTGTCATTAAACTCTTGTTTACTACGGTAAATGAAAATACTATCCTTCAGAAATTTTACTATGATTAAACTCTTGTTTACTACCATAAATGCAAATACTATGTTCCAGAAATTTCACTCTAAGTGAACTCTCGTTTAACACAGTAAATGCAAATAAATCATCTCAAAATTAAAATAGCATGCGGTCCTTAGATGCATGGAACTTAGACTTTTAGCAAACAATCCAACAATTATTGGTACCGGACTCAATATTGGAAATTTGTATTCTAACTTCCAAGGATATGTTAAAAAAAATTATTCCACTCAATTTCTCCAATCGTCTTTCATTATGACTAAAAGATATGAAACTTACAAAGAGAATAGTTTGGGCATCTTGCTCCACTGGATTAACCTTCTCCTGCACTCTATATTAACAGTCTTCATGCTCTGCGTCTCTTTTACGCCATAGACTTCAAATACATGGAGTTTAGGAACAACTCAACCAGGGCTTTGATACCACTATACAAGCCCAAATAAACTCCACAATGAAAGAGCGTCATATTAATGATAAAATTACTTATTTATACATGTGCAATCTAGGTACGAGACAATTGTATCTTGGTAACATTTTAACCTTTAAAAGGAAAGTAAAACTAATTACATATTATACAATATACAATAACAATCCCAAAGGATTAGTTAACAAAGAAGTCAAGAGATCTGATGTCATATTTGTTTCGACTACTCACTATACACCTTGATAAATGTGATGCTGGTTCTCAGAATAAACATACATTTATGAAAAGTAGATAGAGAAGTAAAAACACTTCTTTGCAATAATTTATAAATAAATGAAGGTAACCCGGATTGTTATGTTTCTCTTGCAGCAACATGAACTCTATGGGTAATTAATATAAAATCTAAATCAATCTAGACTGCATTCATGGTAAGTAGGAGCTCATTTATTTACTGAGGACCTCCTATTACATGCTCTATTAATGCATTTACAAGAAAATGGTCTGAGAAAAGAATGATACTTCCAGAGCTTAAACAAAGTATTTGATATTTGAAAGAAATTAGACAATGATTAGAAATTAGTGATAATGTTGATAACATATCTAGGCAACAACATTTTTTCATAGAAACTTCCAAACTATTTGTATTTATTTGAGCCCAGTTCACATGCCAATTCATAAGATACGTTTCAATGTTAAATGTGGGAAAAGTATGAATCCCAGGTACTCTTAAGCATTGTATGAACCAATGGATCATCCCTAGGAATCCCCGCGCTCCTAATGAAATCATTAAGCTTGCAAAGGGCTTCTGTGTAGAAAAAAAAAAAGCATATTGAAACGCACAGACTTGGAGTGGATTGGTAATAACTAAATGAGATTGGTAGGATTGCAGTTTCATATTCTCGAAGAGACAAGAGGCATCTAAGACTCATGCGGAGGATCCAACCCAAATCTCTTTCAAATTTTGATCATAAATGTCAAATTAATATGTTGGCCTTTCGAATTTGGAGTATAACTTAATAAATGGAATAGTATAATCATAATTCAAATTGCCACATTGAATTGATCCTTACTGCTTAATTGGGAGACTTACTATCATTAAGATTTTTTTTGTTTCTATTTATAATGTTCAATGTGATAGAAAAATAGGGAGCATTTTCTTGTCTATTATCAGTTGGCTCATTAGGCAATAGCATTGGACAGACACCCATTTAAGAAATGTTTATTTCTTAGTCTCATTTGAAAATACTAGCTTTAACATGAAACATTGTATGTATCTCATATTGAAATTAAATGCATAAATGGTCACTAGAGCATTTAAACATTTGAAAGGTTGTTCTTAAGGAATTCTTAAGTTTGAAGATAGTATAAGTTTTACATTTTTATTAGACAACCCATTTTCAAATTACCACCCTGTCTCATTTATAATTCATCATCATGTATTGAATACTCTTTTATTCCAAGGATTTATTACAAGGTGTTGTTGCCCCATTATTTATAGCTGGTAAAATATGGGCAGCAAGTGCTTTGTTAAGGTTCTGATACTATTCTGCGGCTCAGAGATCATCTAGAACGATTCTCTTTTCTTTAAATGTGGTCATTAGCCACATTATAAGGTGAGTAACGAGGTCGAAGAACAACAATATTCTATGACAAAACAATAGGATTTTGGTGTTGGAAAACAAGTATCGATTGCTTTTCTAAAGCTAAAAACATGCTATATTTGTCATTCTCCCTAATTTTCTTAATTCTGACATTTCCCAGACTAGATTTTGGAATAGATTTTGGTCTGAACTGATTCTAGGCTGCTCTACTTCTGGTCATTGCCACATATACATCATCACATGGTTCCTATTCTTTTATGACATCTAACATATGTGTCTCTTTTTTTGCTTATAGCTCGCTCTTTAGCAACCATAAATGGATCAAAATTCATTGGGTCATGGGCTTCCCATTCTTTGGCAACCAGAAATGGATCAAAATTCATTGGGTCATGGACTTCATCACATAAATTGCACCATGACGAGGAGAATACTATTCGGGTTGAGAAAAAATAGGTCTTGTTCAAATCCTGAAGGTAGGAGTTGTAGCAGGATTAGGATCTACTATCAACATATTCTCAAAAGATATCATTTGGTTATGCATATCCTGCATCATTTGTAGCATGACATTCATGTCAATATTGGGACCAAAATTGTCAAATGGTAGACCTGTTATAAGATTCAACTCTTCAAACTCTCAAAAAAGATATTCTAAAAGCCTAATTGTATTGTCCCCCCTATCGCTCTAAGGGCAAGGGCCATAAGGCAATAGGATAGGTCCCTTATCCACTACCATATTCCCTGCTACCACACTTTCTCACTTTGTGGACCAAAGGAAGTTGAACCAGAAATAAGGTTGTATTCTCAACCTAACAAGCACAACTAGAACAAGGTAGCCACAAGGCCCAATGAGCTTAAAAGGTTCCCATTCAACAACACTGAAACACCATGATCTCCTTCCTCCTTGTTCCCACGACCTAATGATAAAGATGGTGTTATAACCAATAAAAAGTATAAACCTTTCCACTTCTTCTTCTTGGTGAAAATATCTATGGGTAAAACCAATCTCTAGAGTTGTCCCCGTCGAAGGGTAAATGTCTAACGGCTAACAATTACACCTTTCAAGACGGACTACTTGAAAAAGATGGTCGATTTTGTGTACCTGACAAAGAGAGACGATTAGAAATGTTGCACGATGCCCACATCTCCAAGGTAGTAGGGCATTTCAGAGTACACAAGACGTTGTTCATGTGTAACATCACTACTACTGGCTAAAGATGGAGCATGATTTCAGTCGTTTCGTCAAAGGTTGCATACTCTGCATGGCTAACATATAAGTCAAGGGCTAGGCAGCACCAGATTCCAAAAGGTAACAAGTTCGCTTCCAACTTATTTAAAAAACACTCATAATTGATTTTGAAACCATAATTTGGCTAACCTTGCCATTGTCAATTATAGTACTTGAATTCTAAACATAGATAATGTGCAACTGCTTAGAGTTTCACGCATAATCCATGCACACCCGATCTCACATCTCTTATTATTAAATCCACCGCATCCATAAAGAAACACAAGAAAAGACCTCCCTTGGAACTTCCTAGAGTTGCATGTTGTCATCATGCACATTGGTTGTCACATTTCTCATTTTAATAATTGATATAAAAATTATATATTTTAATAATTATAAAAAAGTGTTATTAATAAATAAAATTAGATATCGACACGCTAAAGTTTGCATGTAGCCCACCTACTTCTCCAACACCATTTTAAATCTCAACTTCCAACACTGGAGACTTATTTTCTTCACAGTTATCATGTGTGTCTAAACGAGAAGTGATGATTATGTACAATCCTAGAACAATGTCGAAATGAGAACTGGCTGGCACCTTACCAGTTTTGTTTTTGCTTAGTTGTTATTACCTTAGATGATTTTTCCCTTGTATCCATGGACCCTATAGAGCAATTCTCGTGATGGCACCTATATATCTCATGGAGAACATGTTTTAGCTTGTTGTAGATCTTGTAAGTAGAAGAGTGGTGACAACATAGAACAACTCATAGTTTTCACAACCTAATGGATCGGTTGACCCTGAAATTTGACAAAAAACTATGGAATTTCTTGATTGTATAGGTATTGGAAAATTCCAACAACAACAAGGGCCGATATCTGAAACCCGACAAATTTTCCGAAGTACATTGCAAAGAAATCCACAACACTCTTTTGATCAGGCAATGAACATTGATCATCTCAGGAAGACTGAGAGGAAATGCTTTCACCTCTAGGTGTCTCTACTTCTACACAATCTGCTATTGAATCTGGATCTCAACCTGGAGATTTTGGGACCAGATGAAACACTGGGTGTAGTGGTTCTTTAACAAGATTAACATATGTTGTTGGAAGCTTCAAGTGCTTGTGTCCTCTTGAAAATAAGTAGGTATGCTCTCTAGAATATTTGAACCATAGGGAATGTTCAGATACAATCCAAACAATAGAGCCATTCACTAGCAACATCTTGATTCATATCCTATCAAAAGAGTAGAGTTCAATTTTAAGTTGTTAGTTAGTTGTCTTTGTTTCCACGGTTGTATTTTGTAAGCATTGAATATTCCTAGGGTTGTACGAAGAGGTAAGGAGTTCTCTTCCTACTGGTCTAAAGGCCCTTAACTATAGTTTCACAAAGCTCATATTCTTAAAAAGAGCCTGCCATAATTTGTTGACTTAACATCATGCAAGTAGCTCCTCATGTCCTGCAAGTAGCTTCTCAAGTCTCTTATCATTCTTGTTCTTTATGTTGATGATATTATCCTTAATGGTAGTGATCGAAACCTTATAAACCATGTGAAGTCCAGCCTTAAAATTTTTTTGAAATGATAGACTTAGGACACTTGCATTATTTTCTTGGTCTTCAAGTATTGCAATCCAAGGAAGGTATTTCCCTTTCCCAATCCAAGTATGCATGTGATCTTCTATGCCATTTTCACATAGAAGACTGTAAGCTAGCCCCTTCTCCCTTTCAATATAGACCCAAGCTTTTAGTCACTTGTACTTCCCCTGAAGTTGATGCTACCTTATACCATCAACTTGTAGGAAAACTTTTGTATCTGACCCATACTCGTCCTGACCTTTCCTTTGTTGCTGGCCTTATTGCTCGGTGTATGCAAAACCCACATGAAAGTCATTGGCAAGTAGCTAAAAGAATATTTCATTATGTTCGAGGTACACTTCAATTTGGGATTCATTGCAATGCAGAAGGATCTCCTCTATTGGTTGGTTTCACTGATTTTGATTGGGTTGGTGACCCTGATGATCGGAAGTATACTGTAGGTTATATGTTCACTCTTGCTTCAGGACCTATTACATGGGCTTGCAAGAAACAAATTGCTATTTCTCTTTCTTCAGAAGAAGTACAGTATCGTGGTGTCATAGAAGCTAGTAAGGAAGCCCTGTGGCTTCATCATATCCTGTCAGAGTTTGGCTTTCAGCAACAACATCCGACTACACTTTGGTGTGATAATTAAAGTGACATTCAACTATGCAAAGATCTAGTCCAACATCAGCGAATCAAACACATTGAACTGCACATGCACTTCATCAGAAAGCTCATTCATAACCATGTTCCTGAAGTGAAATATTGTTCAACAGATGATCAAGTTGCAAACATATTTGCAAAGGCTCTCACAAAGGCAAAGTTTACTAAACTTCAATTTATGTTTGGATTTGAGGAGGTTGTCACTAAGAGGGATATGCTCTAATACCTCCTTCCTTCTCCTATTGTGTCATATTTGTACATCCTTCAATCCTACCCCAAGTTGTTCTTAAGGGAGGATGTTAGGATATTCTGACACATAGGAAATAGTTAAGTATAACTTGGTTTAGTGTAGGGTTAGGCAAAGTGTGTTTCTTTACTATGTAATTTTGTAACTTACAATCCGACGGTCACGATATGTAGTGATCCGACTGTTCATTCTCTCCTCGATATTACCAACACTTGATCTATGGCTTAACACTCGATTGGTCTATGATCCCTATTTAAAGAGCATGGAGGGTCATTTGTAGGTTAATCTTTCATGAGAGAAGCTTATGTAAATTTTCATTCTTTTATTAATAAATTGCCTGAAGTGGCTGCATTGGCTCACGCCATGGACTGTTTCCCTCTTTGAGGGTTTTAACCATGTCAACAATATTGGTGTATTGATCTGTGATCTCTTTGTGAGAGGTTTCCTTTGGTGTTCTGTCTAAGGAACTTACCCTGTAAATTCCTACATCATGTATCCAAGTGCTTGACTTAGGGTAAATATTTCTTTCTGGTACAAGGTGTTGTAAGTCCTTATGAGGTTGTAGATTTTCATCCATTACTTTGGTGTTTCTTAATTTCCAAGTGGGTTTCCATTTTTCAACATAGATGGGCCATGGGGTGTTGTTTGGGATATTTATGAGATTTTCTTGTTGTGTTTTGGGGTCCCATTCAGTGACAATTATCATTAGTTGAGTTTCATTTTTCAGGTATTCCTTACTCAAAAAGTCGGGTAGACAAATTTTCTCTCCTTTTATATGCTCGACATCAAAATCAAAATTCGCAAAAAAGGCTTGTCATCTGCCAAACTTGGATTCTTTGGTATTTTTGACGTCTTTTGCTAATAATTTCTTTAAAGCAGAAGCATCAATCCTGAGAAGAAACGTTTTATGTATGAGTTTGATGTCAAATTCATCTATACAATTCCATGCAACTTTTACCTTTTTCTCAATTGTATAATAGTTATGTTCTGCTTGGTACCAACTACCTGAAGCAAATTGTATAACTTGTTCTTCACCTTCTTTGGTTTTCTTGAGAATACCCCCCCATCTAATGTTATTGGCGTCACTTTCTACAATCTTTGGAAAATCTTCATTTGCAAGGTAGAGGATAGGCAAAGTCTTTACCTTGGATTTTATTTTTCAGATGGAAGTGATATGTTATGGAGTCCAAGGCACTGGATCCTTTTTCAATTTTTGATTTAACAATTTTCTTTCATGGGCACATCCTTTGTAGAAGATACTAATGTAGTTCAAACAGCCTAGGAATCTTTGCAATTGTGTCTTATTTGTGATCATATCAGGAAATTTATCAGCAAATTCAAGTGCATGCTTTTATAATGTGACCTGGCCATCTTCAATAGTATGTCTGAGGAATTTGATCTTTGTTTGAAACAATTCCATTTTCTTCTTACTTAATACGAGCCCACTTCTTTTGACTACCCGTGTAAAAATTTGTACGTGTTTGAAATGTTCTTCTACAGATTTACAAAAGATTAACACATTGTCAATATATACAATGATCTAGTCAAAGTATGGCTTAAAAACTTGGTCCATAACCTTTTGAAATTTGGATGGTGCATGCTTTAGATCAAAGGGCATGACATGCCACTCATAATTGCCAGCAAGAATGTTCAAGGCAATTTTAAATCAATCTTCTTCTTTTATCGCAACCTACCAAAACAAAGATTTCATATCAAATTTCGAGAAAACCTTAACTCCTGCTATTCGGCTTATCAGGATTTTTTTGTGGGGACTAGGATATGTATGATATGCTAATACAAAATTTAGAGGTTTGTAATTTATGACTAATCTGGGAACACCTCTAATCTGTTTTGAGTGTTTATTTACATAGAACTCATAGCAGTTCCAGGGACTATTAGATTCTCTAATCAATCCTCTTTTTAAGAGATCTGAGATTTCTTTTTGGCAAAAAGTTCTGTATTCGTTGTTCATAGGTATGGCTCGGCTCTTACATGATTTTCCATCATATTCTTCTTTGAAAGGAAATGCAACTCTGTGTTGCTTTCTATGCCAGAAAGCATTTGGGTTTTCAGAACAACAATCATTTTCTAATTGTTCTTTGAGCTCTGAGATTTTCTTTTGTACCTTTGGGGACTATAGTTGTTCTTTTGTTCTGAGAGAGGACTTAAATTATTTTAATTATCCCAACTTTCTTTCTGTCAGATTAACTTATTGTATAGTCTGAACCATGGTGGGCATTCTTGGTGTTGAAATAAAAGGAAATGTGATGGTTTGTAAGAAACCTTTGTCATCAGGGATAGATATAAAATAACCATCTTTTCCATTTCATAATCTCGTTGATCCATGTGGTTCAACATCAACAAGAAAAATATTGCCTAAAATACAGTCAATTGGAATATTTTCGACTGCAAACTTCATTTTCATACAATATCTTGAAAAACAAAGAATTGCACTAGAAACTTAATATTGAAAATCCTATGTACCTATCCCAATGACTTGCCTATATGCAGGTGTCCAATATTTGGTTGGGATCACTTTTTTATTTAAAACATTGATGTTTGCACCCAAATATATTAATGTTCTGAGAGTGAAGATTTCTCATTGTATAGTAACATTTAATAGTACATGGTGTTGTTGATACTAAATGGTCACGATCTTCATAATTCCAAATCCTATGCCATTGTTTTACATATCTTCACAAATCTCTACATTAATATTTTATGTTGGTTCTTACCATTTTTGTTTTTCCATCTGAGAGACTTTTACTTTCAGCCCAATTATTTCCTTTTTTAATGATGAATCTCATGATCGACTTCTCCTTTTGTCAAAGGCCTTGGTTTTGTATGTTGTTGGTTTATTTGAAAACAATTTTTGTTTTTCTCATAAGAAGCGTCAACAAACAGTGCTTTAGAAATATTACCTTTTGAGGTATTACTAGGATCTCTATGTCTGATTTGTAAAAAAAATTCTAGAAGTTTTTCTTTCATTTCTCCTTCTGCAAGCATCTTGATGCATGCCAAAACTTTAGATTCATCATCATTAATAGTGTGTGTCATACACACTTTCTCTTTGGTTGGTTCGTCTTTTTTTTCTGTTTCTAAGCTAAAATTTGAGTCTGTCTCAGAAGGGTTGCAATGGCATTCATCGGTATTTGTGCAATTGCACTGTTGGACATTCACTTGTTATTCACTATGTTTGGACTCAGATAAATCTGAACCAGATGATTCTGATGAACTGTAACGATTTTTCTTCATTCGGTGTACTTCTTCTTTGAAGTGGATTCTAGGTCTTCCAAAGGCATACTCTTGTGTCTTTTTACCTCTATTCGTTCTTAACTATATTCCTTGAGGACATTTATTTGCAGTATGTCCAATTTGGCCACATAACCAATAGATAATCATGTTTTTTCTTTGAGACTTAAGATGGATATCTTTGGGCTCATAGTAGTGTGTTTTTGACACTTTTTTATATGATCATTTCTTATGCCTATTTGCCTTGTGAGGGTGACTTTTAGCAGTCTTTTTATGACCCTTTTTCTATCCTTTTATGAATTTTATTCCTTGCACAATTGGATCATCAATAGTCAATCCATATTTACTGTAGATTGACTTGTTGTTGGGTATCTTGGACATATTTTGTAAGGACTTATTGACTTTCATGTCGATACAAAGTCCTACCAAAGCTTTTGTTATGTTGCAATATATCTCTCCCCATGTATAGTTTTTAAAAGAAGTTTAGAATACTCCTTATTGTTGGATGTACTCAACAAATCTGGATGGTAATGCTGCTAAATATACTTGTTTCCACATGTCATTTTGACTTTCTTTTACTTCATAAATACTTTGTGTTCAATCTCTGTGGAAATCTTCATATTGAGATATTTTCTTGCACTTGAGATTCATTAAGATCATCTCATGTTTATTTTCAATTTCTATTGTTGCTCCACACTAGTATTCTAAGATGGAGGAGGCTAATGCTCCAATCATGTTATTTTGGGGTTCACCATTTTCATTGTGTATAACATCTCCAGATTCATATTTAACAACTTTTTCTTCCATTTTTGCAATTAGTTTAGGGGAAGATTCTACTTCGCACCATCTCTGTAGGGTTCCTGTAAAGCACTGAATGAGAATTTTACAAGATTTAACTTCAGATTTTCCTCTCATACACATAAGCTTATATTCAGTGTACATTTGGTTAATCATTTGCCTAATTTGACTGGCCCTTAAACCATCAATATTCCACTCCTTATAAGATCTAGACTGAAAGGTATGAGTTTCTGGCATCTTCCCTTTTCCATTAAGGGAAGGAGTTGGATATCTGGTGAAGTGGCTAGACAAAGGTTCATATATAGGAAAAAGACGTTGACTTCAGGATCCTGGCTCTTCTTCTTTGGTCATGGTCCCTATGAAAAAAGAATAGGATTCACTAAAAGATTCTTTGGTCCCAATGTGTTGCTTTGGTTTTTCTTGAGGAAGTAGAAATGGAAACCTTTCTACAGGTTTTTTGGCATACTGAATGGGCACATGGTGGCTAAAAAACATAAAAGTCGGGATATTTTTATCTTTGGGAGATATAGCAAGTTGCTCAAAATTTTCAGAAAGTTTTCGCATAAGAGTCTGAGTAGATTTGAACTCAAAATTTACCTTTTTCTCTATGCTTTCAATTTGTGTTGTTGATTATCTGACAAAACATTTTAATACAGAAACTAAAAAGTTGACTTCTTTCAAAGCTTTATTCCCACTATGTAAAACAACTGATAGTGAGTCAAAACATTCCTTTTGTTAACAAGTTTTTACCATATTCATTTCTAGCCCTTTAGTTGTTGTATTTTTCCCGTTTACTTGTTCACTGGCCTTCTGGATCCTTCATCTATTCTTAGGGTTGAATCAGTGCGAAGTAAAAAGGGGAGCATGCAGCAGCATGAATGTAATTTTTATTTTGTTGAATATGAAGTGTAGACACAATAGTTTGAATCTTTTGTAAATCCCTCTATGAGAGAGGAAGATCATAACTTGTAACAATAGTTTTTTTTTTTTTTTTAATTAATGAATAGAAATCTTTGGTGTGTGAAAACTCTGTTCGCTGCAAATAAATTTTAAATGTCCGCTGTGTTAAAGATCCTGTGCTGAAAAATAGAGCGTCGTTCTTTGTTCAGCTTTTGTTTTTGGAATTTTATCAGAAAAGTTCCCATCAGTGGTATCAGAGCAGGTTCAGGCTCTTTGAAGGTGTCAAAGAAGCCGAAGGAAGGTTCCTTTTGCTGCAGCAGCTTCTCCAGCAGATTGAAGACAGTAAAAAAAAGGGATCCGGGTATTTTTCAAAGTTTTTGTGTAGCTGTTGAAGACAGTCAGTGTTTTTTTTAAATACACAGTCAAATATTTAAAGCATAGTTAAGGAGTGCAAGAATGGCTAGCACCAGCACCAACACTAGCATGAGTATGTTTAATACTCAGCTCCCACAGTTTAATGGAAAAAACTATGACTATTGGGCAATAACCATGAGAGCCTTGTTTGCCTCACAAGATTTATGGGAATTAGTCAAGATGGTTTTGAAGAGCCAGCAGATGAAAATGAGTTTAATAGATTAACTGAGGCAGAGAAAGATTTGTTGAAGAGCAATAGGAAGAAGGATTCCAAATCCCTCGTATTCTTATATCAAGCAGTGCATGAGAGTGTGTTTCCAAGGATAGCAGCAGCCAAGACATCCAAAGAAGCAT
>APFE031648127.1:108443-174743 GCA_000404065.3 Pinus taeda
TAAAAGTGAAGTGTTTGAAAAATTCCGAAATTTCAAAGCACTTGTGGAAAATCAAAGTGGGCTGCGTATCAAAGTTTTAAGAATAGATAGAGGAGGTGAGTATATCTCCAAGGAATTCTTACGGTTTTGTAGAGAAAATGGAATACACAAGCAGTTTATAGCAAGGTACACCCTGCAGCAAAATGGAGTTGCTGAAAGGAAGAACAGGACCATTATGGATATGGCGAGGAGCATGTTGAAGGCAAGCATTTGCCAAATGATTATTGGGCTGAAGTTGTAAACTGTGCAGTATATATCTTGAATAGGTGTCCTACAAAAGCTGTGATGAACAAAGTGCCTGAAGAAGCATGGAGTGGGAGAAAGCAAGGAGTCACCCACATGAAAGTTTTTGGATGTGTGGCCTATGCACACATTCCAGATTAGCTAAGGAAGAAGTTGGACATCAAAGGGGAGAAATGTATGTTCATTGGATACAGTGAGGAATCCAAAGCTTACAGCTTGTATATTCCATCTACCAAGAAGTTCTTTGTGAGCAGAGATGTTCAATTTATTGACGAGGAAGCTTGGGATGGAAGCATAGAGAAAACAGTGAATGTTAAAAACTGTTTGTCTCATGATGAAGATGATGATGAGATGGCTGAAATGCATCCCCAAATGGCAGCGCCAACACAAGGGCAGCAAACGACACCCTTGAGGAGAAATGAAAGTGCTTCTCCAAGCACACCACAAGGAGGAAATTCAAGTGCATCTTCAAGCACTTGCACACCAAATGAAAGAGGTAAGAAGTTCAGAAACTTGAGTGACATTTATGATGAAGGAATGAATTCCTTATTTGCCTTGCATTGTCATGTTGATGATCCTATTCATTTCGAAGATGCAATTAAAGATAAGAAATGGATAGAAGCTATGGATGAGGAAATGAATGCCATATAAAGAAACAAGACATGGGATTTGGTTGAGTTACCAAAAGGTAAATAAGTCATTGGAATCAAATGGGTTTATAAGACCAAGTGCAATGCTGAAGGCAACATTGAAAGACATAAGGCAAGGCTGGTTGTCAAGGGATACAAGCAGCAGTATGGGATAGACTATGAGGAAACTTTCGCACCGGTTGCAAGAATGGAAACCGTGAGAGCAGTGTTGTCCATAGCAGCACAAAACAAGTGGAAAGTTTACCAAATGGACGTGAAGTCAACATTCCTAACTGAAGTGTTAAAGTAGGAGGTCTATATTTAACAACCTCTAGGCTATGAGAAGAAAGGCCAAGAACACAAAGTATGCAGATTGAAGAAAGACCTTTATGGGCTGAAGTAAGCGCCAAGAGCGTGGTACAGTAGGATAGATTCCTATCTACTGGAAAATGAGTTTGACAAATGTGAGGGGGAACCCACCGTCTACATCAAAGAAAAGGATGGTAAGATTTTAATTGTAGTATTGTATGTTGATGATGTAATTTTTTCAGGTAATGATGACTACCTCATTAAAACTTTCAAATCAGTCATGAAAGAAGGATTTGAGATGACTGACATGGGTTTGCTGAGATACTTCTTAGGAATAGAAGTAGATCAAAATGAAAATGGAATTTTTATCTCTCAAGCAAGATATGTAAATGAAGTGTTGGGCAGATTTAATATGCAAGAGCACAAGGCAGTGATCACTCCCACGGTAATGGGATTAAAACTCAGCAAAGAGGACAACAACAAGGATTTTGATCCTAGCTTATATAAGAGCATAGTTGGCAGCCTCATGTATTTAACTACAACTAGGCTGGATATAATGTTTGCTGTTAGTTTGATTTCAAGATTCATGGAGAGGCCAAAAGAAGCACATTGGCAGGTAACAAAAAGAATTCTGAGGTATGTCAAAGGTACTAAAATGCTTGGAATTTTATATACTATTTCAGAATGTTCAGATTTAATTGGATATACTGATAGCGATTGGGCTGGAAGTGGAGATGATTGGAAAATCACTTCCGGTTATGTTTTTCACATGGGTTCAGGAGCCATTTCATGGGATTCTAAGAAACAACCTATCATGGCGTTGTCTACAGCAGAGGCAGAATATGTGGCAGCTACAACAGCAGTATGTCAAGCAGTTTGGATGAGAAGAATGTTAAGGAGCTTAGGCCAAGAGCAAGCGAAAGGAATAATGATTTTTTGTGACAATAGCTCAGCTATTGCATTATCAAAGAATTCAGTGTTTCATAAGAGAACGAAACACATCGACACAAGGTTTCATTATATCAGAGAATTGGTAAGCAATGGAGAAATCACTTTACAACATTGCAGGACTCAGAAACAGGTAGCAGACATTCTAACAAAGCCATTGGATCAAAAAAGCTTTGAATTTTTGAGGAAGTGTTTGGGTATGACTGCTAACCCAGCAGTTGAAATTAAAGGGGAGTGTTGAAAATATAATTTCAACTGCGCAATGGTTGAGCCATGCAGCAGCATGGAAACATCACCGACGAGCGATCGCCGATATCACTATCAGCAATAACAAAGGAGCAGGGCTTTTGTATAAGGCATGCATCTGACCCGATGGATCGGACCCGATAGCATTATAAATAGTTTTTTGATAAATTTTCAAGTCCGCGCTCAGGGCATTTCTCAATGTATTTTATGCATTTTCGTTATCTAACGAAATATAAGAAAAAGCAAAGGATCGGTGGTATAGGCCCAGATCGCGATCGGCATATCGCAATCGGGGAAACCAAGGGTGCACAATTTTTCATATATGCGTGCTATGCGATGAAGCCCGGACCCGATGGGTTTCCAAAGCCAAATTGTATAATGGTTGAAGTATAGGCCTACAAAATGAATTTGACGTGGAGTAAAAGTTTCACTTTTGACCATCAGTAAAATAGTAAATGTCAGTAAAACAGTAAATGTAATTTATTACGGGTAGGTAATTTTTGGTAAAGATTTTAATTTTATAGTTTCTTTTATTTTCACGGGAGTTTTTGTCTTAGGGCATAAGTAAAAACAATATGTAATGTCAAATTTATTTTTATTTATTTATTTATTATATTTATTTATGTTCTTCTGTGTATGTAATGGTGTGAGAAATATGCACAGCAGTGCGAAGAAAAAAGGGAGCATGCAGCAGCATGAATATAATTTTTCTTTTGTTGAATATGAAGTGTAGACACAACAGTCTGAATCTTTTGTAAATCCCTCTGTGAGAGAGGAAGATCATAACTTGTAACAACAATTTTTTTTTTAATTAATGAATAGAAATCTTTGGTGTGTGAAAACTTTGTCCACTGCAAATAAATTTTAAATATCCGCTGTGTTAAAGATCTTGTGCTGAAAAATAGAGCGTCGTTCTCTATTCAACTTTTGTTTTTGGAATTTTACCAGAAAATTTCCCAACATATCGCTTAATACAGCAAAGGGTTTCGCAACCATATCTAATTACAAGAGAAATTCATTAATAGGTCGTTTTGGAAAACAAAACAGAGTAGAGTGACACATTTCAATAGGCGCATGCAGAAGGCCAACCAACTTTAAAAAGAGGCATCCATACCATTTCGCTATCCCATTAGGAAGCACAGATTCCTCTCGTTACTGGGTGTATTGCATTTGGGTCAATGCGTCCAAAAACCCGATAGTTAAAGGCTAGCCATGCACCAAATGTCGTGGTATCTCAACACAAAGATAAGATTGTAGAACAAATTCAAAGAAGCCAAAACGTATATCTCAAACACATTACCTATCGAGAGATTGAATGTGTCTTCCTCGGCGCTAGAGGTATTTGATGTCGCAATGGTCACAATACCTACAGACAGAGGTAAGAAAATCAAACATTAGTTAAATAAACAAATTATAATTATGAGGCGCATGGAAATTTTAACCTGAGCAATATCAATCAATTCACTGTAACCAATAATTCTCACATGTGTTTGGAGGGCAGTAATCTGGTAACAGTGGATAGTATATGGCTGCAACAATAGTTGAGTTGGATGCACTGGTCGGGTTCACTGTTGGACAGAGATAGAGAGACAGATTTACAACCGAGTAGAGCCAGATGACCAAAGCTAAGTTGCTAGAACATAATCCCAACGGAGTTAGGGTTTTGCAGAGCGATATTCCAGGGCATCTCCGAGAAAAATGATCAAACGATGAGGGCAGGTCATCGGGTGGTCGAGCATAATTCCTTGGATCATGGTGGACTGCCGGATCACGCCTCATGGATCAACAATGTTGGGAGAGACCACAGGGCAATCAGAAGGGTGAACGCCTGGAAGCTAGCGACATTAGAGAGCGGTCCAACTGGGTATTTGAATGGTAATTTAAATTTATTGTTGGCATGTACAAACCATGAATTGGAGCGAGGTCACCACCTCGATAAAATTAATTAAACCTATACATAAAATATGATTAAAGTTAAATGAAATATGCTTGTAGGAATTAATGTATGGGTACAATTATATCAACGCGAATCAACAAAAATGGTACTTAAATCATAGTGTATCAAGCATAATATATATCCATTAATACTCTCATAACTTAAATGGGATTTCAATTAATATGAAAATGAAGTTATCATAGGTCACTTTTAAATTTTTTTATTACACATGATGTGCGATTGTATGTGTTACAATTGGTATCAAAGCCCTCGGGTTACTACACTAAGGCCTGAGCGGATGAGAATAAAATAACAAAATAATTATGGTGCACAGAGAAGAAGTGGACGCAACATGAGACAAGGAGTAGGATCTGCCCCCTCAGGAGGTACTACTGGACATAACTCAGAGGTGTGGGTATTGTTGGGTAAGGCAAATCAGAGTACAAATGTTGTGCTATTAGAAACAGTCCAGCAACTACGAGTAGAGATGCGGAGTTTGCGAGCTGATAATGACATTTGGATCAAGAAAATATTATGAAAAGTCTTTTAGATAGGCAGAATCAGATAAATCCAAACCCCATCTAGGATGAAGAAAGCCGGATTGAGTCACATAGACAATAGGAGGAACGTCTGAAGTTTGAAGGAGGTCGAATCGGTAATGAAGAAGAATATGATAACATCTTTTGTAAGAAGGGATAAAAAAGGCAGAAGATTGAACTCCAGGGGGATTTCAAAAAGATCAAGCCACCGATATATAATGGTGAGGCCGAAGAAGCAGCAAAGACATGGTTAATTAATATGAATAAATACTTCCAGATATATGAATGTGATGACAATTTGAGGGCAAGGTTAGAAATTTATCAGTTGTAGGGAAAGGCCATCCCGTGGTGTGAAGAAATCAAGATAGTCAAAGAAATTAATGAGCAAGAGGTCACATGGGAGCAATTTCATAAGAATTTTAAGGACAAATATCCGACTGAGCAGTTCTATGATGATAAAGAAAAAGAGTTCCATGACTTAAAATTAGGACAATAGTCTATAAATGATTTTATAGCCAAGTTCACTTCACTATTAAGATATGTCCCCTACATCCGTGAAGAGAAGGCTAAAGTCCAACGCTTTATTAGCAGTTTACCTGTCTACATGAAAGAGAAATTGGAGTTTGACAACCCTAAAACGATGGATGAAGCAGTCTGAAAGGCTCAGATATGTTATCATCAAATGAGGTAGAAGGGTGAAGGTAATAAAAATTGGACAAGTAAGAAAGGGCAGAAAATTTTTACAACCAATAAAAACGTGAAAAAGGTTGGTACCAAGTATCCAGGACGTAAGGGACCAAATCGATCTACTAATAGAAATCGGTAGAGGTATAGACCTTAGAATGAAATGAAGCAAAGTGAAGCATCAAGCAAGTTGGAATCTGGTCATGTTCCTAAACCTCCTTTCCAATGTTGGGGTTGTGGGGAACCCCATTACTACAAAAATTGCCCCCATAGAAAAAGAGCAGAACCAGTTGAAAATGTTCAAGAAGCTTCTATTGTTATTGATATGGCGTGAAGAATACCCCAGATTAATGCAGCATTGGAAGATCTCTAGGCAGAATATCAACCCTCGATGGTGAAACTCGAATGTAAAATATCCATTCAACCTATTTCCATTTTAATAGATCTGGGTGCAAGCTTGAGCTATGTCAGCCCAAGAATAGTGCCATTTGAAAAGTTTAAAAACCTGTGGCTGGTCCAACTAGCCACAATAGCTAAAAGAAGAGTAAATGCAAAAATAGAAGACTATGTAATTGATTTGGCAGGACAACAGGTTAAGACAAATTTAAATGTATTGTCATTGGGTTCCTATGACGTGTTGATAAGCATGCACTGGTTAGAACAATAATGGACCTTAGTAAATTGTAAAGATAAGATAATTAACTTCCTATCCAACGATGGCACCAGAATAGAAATTCAGGGTGTAAGAAGAGAAGTTAATTTACGTCCTATTAGAAATTCAGGGTGTAAGAAGAGAAGTTAAGTTATGACCTCTTTGATCAAGTTAAAGGTGTTGTGGTATTTCTAAAAATTGATTTAGATCAGGATATCATCAGGTTCGAATTAAAGATGGATACATATATAAAACTGCATTTAGAACACACTATGGCCATTATGAGTTTGTAGTTTTACCATTCGGACTCACTAACGCTCCAACAACGTTCATGAGTATGATGAATGGAGTTTTCCATCCTTTTCTTGATAAATTCGTTCTTATATTTATTGATGACACCCTGGTGTATTCTAGGAGTATGGAGGAACATAAAGAACACCTTCGAACTATGTTACAAACTTTAAGAGAAAACTAGCTTTATGCCAAATTTAGCAAATGTGATTTCTTCAAGGATCACATCCAGTATCTAGGACATATTATTTCCTCTAAAGGCACAGCAATGGATCCAGAGAAAATAAAGACCATCATAGACTTGTCTATTCCAACAAATGTGGCAGATACGCAGTCCTTTATGGGTCTTGCTGGTTATTATAGGAAATTTATAAGGGGGTTTTCTGAGGTCGCTTATCCAATTACTTCCTTGCAGAAAAAAGGGAACAAGTTTCAAGTGGTCTAGGGGTTGTCAAGAGAGTTTTAAAAAATTGAAGCATTTACTCACCACCGCGCCTGTGTTGAAGATTGCAGATCCCGAGGAAGATTTTATAATCTATACATATGCGTGTAAAGATGGTGTAGGCTGAGTTTTAAGTCAGAACGATATATTAATTGCTTATAAATCTTGTAAGTTAAAAGAACATGAGCAGAAATATTCTGCTTACGATTTGGAGTTAATTGTTGTAGTTCACGCCTTAAAAGTGTGGCGACACTACCTACCGGGGAAAATATTTTTTCTCAGAACAGATCACAGCATCTTAACGAGTTTTTTCAATCAACCCACCTTGAATGTGCTCCAAGCTCGATGGACTACATTCTTAAGTGAATTTGATTTTGAAATCAAAAATTTAAAGGGAAAAGAGAACCGAGTGGCGGATGCGTTAAGTAGGAAGTTTCATTATGTCTACAAAATTTCATTTAGTCAAGTAGAATTCAATTTTGTTGAGCAAATAAAGTAGCTCAGAAGGACCCAGAATATGGTTACCTTTGGTAACAAGCTAACTCTGTACATAATTCTGCGAAGCAAAAAGGATACAGTATTGACCCTGAAATTTTTTTGATGTTTAGAAATCGTATATATGTTCCTAATCAGTTGTCAATAAAGAAAATTATGTTAGATGAATTTCACAGAAGCCCTTGTTCTGCCCACCCAGGCTATCAAAAGCTTTTTTCTACAATCAAGAAAAATTATTACTGGCCTGGCATGAGGAAAGATATTGCAGAATATTTGGCCAGATGCCTAGAATGCCAGCAAGTTAAAGCTGGGCATCAACATCCTGCTGGGTTACTGCATCCCTTACCCTTTCCTGAATGGAAGTGGGATACGATAACCTTAGATTTCATAACAATTTTACCCGGATCAAAAAGACAAAATGACTCAATTATGGTTGTGGTAGACAAATTGAACAAGACCACCCATTTTATACCTGTTAAGTCCACATACCAAACACAGCCCAAATAACAGATATATTTATGAAAGAGATTTTTAGGCTGCATGGAATGCCTCGAGTCATAATCTCTGATCAAGATGTTAAGTTTACCTCTGCTTTTTGGAAAGCATTATTTATGGGGTTAGGCACACAAATTCACTTCAACACTGCTTATCACCCCTAGACCGATGGAAAAACTGAAAGAGTCAATCAGGTGGTAGAGGACATGTTGCATATGTACGTGATGCAACAACCCGGAAAATGGGAAGAATACCTACACTTGCTAGAGTTTTCTTACAACAATGGCTATAACGAGTCGTTGAAAATGAGTCCTTTTGAAGTACTCTATGGAAGGAAGTGTACCATCCCTACAAACTGGAATAGTCCCAAGAACAAAATGATATTAGGACCGGATATGCCGGAGGAAATGGAAAGAACCGTGAAAAATGTCCACAAAAATTTGAAGGTTGGAGAGGATAGACAGAAAGCTAATGCTGATAAGAAAAGAATCTACCAGGATTTTCAGGTAGGGGATCATGTGTACGTGTAGATTAAACCAAAGAGAAGCACACTCAGATGGGGAAAATCTGCCAAGCTACCGCCCTCCTGGCCCGCCGCCTCCCCTCACCCTCCGCCCGGTTCTATGGCCCTTTTTAATTTGTGCTTCTTACAATAAAATGTTACTAATAACAATCAATCAAATTTCATCCGTAAAAGCCCATGGGGCTTTGGATTGACGGTGAATGGATGCGCTGTTAAGGCACTCCTTGCACTCCTTGCGATAGGTCATCAGTTCAAATCCCCCGTAGGTACTTAGGTTAGTCTTAACGTAGAAAAAAAAAATTCATCCGTAAAAATAAAACAAATGCTTCACTTAAGAGTGAGGAGGACAACACTAATTTATTTTGTCAACCATTTAAAATAATAAAAATAAAAATAAAAAATCTGAATCTAATTTTAGAATCAAATATATTTACATTTCAATCCAATAAAATATATTAAAAAAAAATTAAAATCTAATATATTATATAAAAAATAAATAATTCCATATAGTTCCAATTATATAAACAAACCTATTTTGGAATGTTTCTTTATAATTATTACTATTTTTTTTTTCATTTAAATAGAATTCAGAGCATATCCCATCCCCGCTTCATTAGAAATGCAAGTTTTTTTTACGCTGTATCCATCATAATTTCTTTAATTTAATATAAAACATAATAGAGCATAATAATTTGAAAATTGAAAATTGAATATAGCGACCTCAGCGGTGTGTGATATTGTTTTGATATTGGTCTTTTAATATATAATAGATGGTTAATTTTTTAGATGTTTTTTGTTAGTTAGTTTTCTCTAAATTTGTATTAATATTTTATAAATTTGAAAATGTTATCGACTAATCAATCAATCTTTTACAAATTTATTTTTTTTATAAAAATATCTCAAATGATTACGATTTTAAAACTAAGATCTTCACACTTTAATGAATTATTTCGGTTCAAGTTTGGCATATAAATTGGGTTTAACGTACAGCCAAAACCAAAACATGAAGTTTTCATAAATTCAGATCCAGTCTGATACTACTACTCCAGTTGCGAATACTGGGCAGATCAAAGGGTCAAAGGAATTATGGCCTTCAAACTATCTGCCTCTGCCTCTATCACTGGAGCAGCATGTATTTTATTAGCTTCTGTGTTGTTGCAGGCCTCCGTGTGTTCTTCAACCATCAACAACCCCATTGACCACTGCTGGCAGATTGCGCCACAGGCTTCGGAAGCGCAGCCAAAGGAGGAAAAGCAGGAGAAATATACACCGTCACCACCCCGGAGGACAATGCCGCAGATCCGCAGCCTGGTAGTTTGAGATATGGGGTGACACGTAAGAATCCACTGTGGATTGTTTTTGCTAAAGATATGATCATCAAGCTTCAGATGTTCCTCATTGTGACAAGCCAGAAAACTATCGATACAAGGGGAGCCAAAGTCCAAATTGGTAATGGGCCCTGCCTGCGCATCGACAATGTGAACAACGCTATTATTCATGGCTTGCAAATCAGTGATTGTGTGCCCAACGCGAGGGTTAATGTTCGGGTGGCGGAGGGTAATGGTGGTGTGCAATTGATGGACGCAAGGGAAAAAGATGCTATATCTGTAACGGGTTCCACTGATATATGGATCGACCACAACACCCTCTCCAAGTGCGAAGATGGTCTGCTTGATGTCACACTAGGTACCACAACAGTTACTATTTCCAACAATCACTTTTTTAACTATGACAAGGCAAGCTAAACTGCACCATGCATATTTATTTTTATTGTAGATTTTAAGAATATTTCAGAATTATGTTTTAAATTTTTCATTTTCTTATAGAGCAAGATGAATTTTCCGTTTTAGTTTGATCATAGTTTTTGAGAATATTTTGAAATGCGACGAATAATAGTGAATTATAGTGAATTAGCAGCACCATATAGATTTTTAAAAATTTTCAACTTTAGTTTTATCAAAAAATTTAGAAAGATTTTAGAATATGATAAATAATACTAATAATATTTTGGAATACAAATAATACTTATTTCTCCCTGGTACCCAAAACTTCCTTTACTGAATTACTTCTTTATTAAAAAAGAATTAGCCCATAAGACATGGCTAAAAGTCAACTCCAAAATTAATAAAGAGATACTTATTTATTTTTGCATGTGGTTCACAATTATTTTGGTCAGTGAGTGATCGCTACGTCCACGGAAAAATCTGGGCGCCATAGCTAGGCTTACGTCCACGGAAAAATCTGGGCACCATAGTTAGGCTTACGTCCACGGAAAAATCTGGGCGCCATAGCTAGGCTTACGTCCACGGAAAAATCTGCGCGCCATAGTTAGGCTTACGTCCACGGAAAAATCTGGGCGCAATAGCTAGGCTAAAGCGCAAAATCTGGGCGCAATAGCTAGGCTAAAGCGCACCTCAGCCTACTGCAAGACCTGACCCCAAGGGCTTCAGGTGGATTCGACCCTGTGACCTCTCAATGGCGAGGCACGGTTTTTGACCAACTGAGCTAACCCTTAGGGCTAAAGAGATACTTATTATTAATTTATTAGTGGATGATTATTTACTATTTTTTCCTAAATTAATATTTTAATAATCATAAATTGAAACAATTAGAAAGTAAGATTTTTGGAAATAAATATTGATATGATTTTATTAAGATATATTATTTTGATTAATTTCAAATTATTATTTTGATTAATTTCAAATTATTGTGCTTTTTTATTTGAAAGGGTGTTGTAAATGAATAAAGATTTAGAATTATTTAAATTATTTTTCAAATGGTAAGAGGGTTATTTTTTATTTTTGAAAGCTAAATCATTCATGTTTGTAAAAATGATATAACTTTGTGTATTGGAGTTGTTTTTAGTGTTGCTACTTTTTGGACTTTAGGGTGCTAGAATCTGGTAGAAAATTTGGAGCTGAAATTTTGATTTGTGTTATTTAAACTAGTTTTTTTTTACTGTATATATGGATTCAACACTCTGAAAAACCCTAGGGCATTTTGATTGTGCCGGGGTTACCTATCAAACTTGTGATTTCAATAAATTCTTGACGGGATTTTAGAGAAATTAGACCGAGAAAACCTAGTGAAAAAGCTTCCAAAATTTCGCACTAAAAACAACTCGTTATGGTATCAACATTTTTGTACACTTAGTATTAGTAAATGTTTTAAATTGTAAAATAAAATAAAATAAAAAGATAGTCCAATTAAGTTTTTAAACTTTTGAAAAAAACGATTTAATATATAATTTTACATATTTTTGAAATAATCTGATGTTTTTTTGATATACCATGGAGTGAATAACAATTATGAACCGTGGGGATCGTATGCCATTGGAGGAAGCATGCATCCAACCATCAGAAGCGAAGGAAATCGGTCCGTGGCCTCAAGTAGCGCAAATAGGAAGCAGGTGACATGGCGTGAAAACTGTGGCGGCGTGATCCTACTTGTCCCAATGGGTGGCTATGGGTTTCTGAATGGAGAATACTTCAATGCTTCTGATAAAGGAACGACTGTTCCACCGTATAGTGCAGGGCAACAATTTGCAGTTGGTCGTGGGAGCTCAGTACAAGCGATGACTACGCAGGCGGGAGCTCTGAACTGAGTTACTGGTGACTCTGAATTATGAATATTCTATGTATTTACAAATATCTAATTTTGTTAATTATATGTTTCGATAAATAAAATGACTAAAATTATATTATATTATTTTCTTGTTTTTTTTATTACACGACTGTGGTCATATGATTTTTTTTATTGAATTATAAATTGTATTATTAAAATATATTTTTTTATTATTGTAAAATAGATATATATATATATATATATATATATATATATATATATATAATTTTAAAATTACATAATTTTATAATTAATAATTGTAATTTATATATAATTTAATTTTTTTTAAATATAAAATTGTATAATAATAATATATAAATTTCCAGCGCAGCTCAGTTGAATATTCGACCTGACATGAAATAGTATATACCAAAAAATTTTAGATTTAAATTCTATGAAATTACTATATAATCGATGAATAAATAAACATGTATTGTAATCATAAAAGTTTTTAATGAAGTGATTCCTATACATTATAAAAATATTGTAATCATAAAAGTTTTTAATGAAGTGATTCCTATATATCATAAAAAAAAATATGTACCATACTTTTGTTTGTGGTTGTAATCGTTTGTTTATTATTATCAACAAAGTTATTAAGCTTAGAAATGAAATAACATCATGGTACTCGTTTATTAATACACTAGTATATTTTTAACATCTGAAGGGATCATTTTTTTCCGGTTCAATCACTCCCGAGACTATCGAGATAATTGAACCTATGATCTCTTAATAGTAAAGGTGCTTAAATTGAGATAACCCTCAGGGCTACAAGGTTGATATGTTACAAGAGAAAAATAACTTGTTATTTTTTTAACCAATGAATATAAGTGAAAAATAACTATAAATTGCTAAAATTTGTTCCCTCAAAAACATATCTGATAAATACAATAAGACAATTAAAATTAGAGAATATTTTTTACTACCCTAAATTAAATGTTATAACCACTAAATTATATACAACTTGATTGGTCCTAATGATTAAGAGCATGCGTTTCCTCCTAAGAGGTCGGGGGGTAGTGTATGTATGCCTTGGTAGAGGTGGGTCCCTTGTCACACAAATAAGGGGGTCTCATACAACAATGTGGTGTTTTAGGTCACAACTTCGAAATGAGAGGGGGTAGTGTATGTATGCCTTGGTAGAGGTGGGACCCTTGTCCCACAAATAATGGGGTCTCATACACCAATGTGTTGTTTGGCTCGACTGTGACTTTAAAATTTGATAATAATAATAATAATAATATACTCAAACTATTTATCTATTAATCCATTTCTCTTATAAAATTAATAAGAAAGAGAACATATAAACCATTTCACTTTACATACCCATTCATCTCATCACTAAATTGTTAAAATATTCAAAACTTAAATTTAGCAGAACAGATTTACTATTCATTCAAAGCTCTTTAACACACTATTTAGGATAGAGTATGGATAAATTACCTCCAATTCCATTCTTAATGCCCATCCACTCTATGTAAGTTGATTGCTACCATATATGGGGAGTTTTAGTATATCATTATTTATGCTGTGAATTTATATTTTTAACATGATTATCTAACTCTAAAACTTATGTTTAGTAATTATATATTGCCTCACCATGCATCCATTTCTTACAAATTTAAGTAACCTGCATGTGTTCATAACGCATCTTAGTAATATACTATGCATCCATGTGATTGGGTTCATGTTCATGAAAAATAGAAAGAATTTTGCAACATATAAAATTTACACTTGGGCTTTCCATTGGCTAGCTTTTGGGGTGTGTTACATGTTTATTTTTTATTTTTTATACCATGTGGCGAATCGGTAACTATCAGGGCTAATCTAAGGGAGACCCAGGATCAATCCTCGTAGTTACCGCTATAATACCAAGAGTACATCCAACAACTTGTAAGCCAGATATACTAATTTCTTATAATTTTGGCAAAAATAAAAACTCATTAAAAAATATACTCCTTGAACTGTACACCATAACAAGATACTATACCGTCAAACCACACGTCACTATATGGGTATGGTACATGTTTATTACATATTGAATATTTAGATGAGTTGGGTGGTTCGGATAAATTCATAAACATGTTGTTCGAAGCACTAGGCTCAGATTCAGATGAGAAGATAATATGAGTTGTACAAATTCGGACATGGCAGTTGGAGAAGTGCCACCTAGACTATTGGTGTGGCAGGGGTTGATCTAGATTCTTATATAATTAAATATACATAAACAAATTTATTTTGCTCGTGACTTATTTATATCATCTCATATAGGTAAAATTAATTAAAGAAGTAAAACAAACTAAAAAAAATCAAGATTTAAAGATTTTTTTTTTATATATTTTTACATAAATTTCTAAAAAATATTGAAACAAGTTATAAAAAATATCGAAAACAAATTATATCAAATGTGGTAGAAAGCAAAAAAAATATTAAAATTATTATTTTTTTATTTTAAAAATCTTACACAATATTCTCAAAATATAAATAAAATAGTGTATTGCATTGAATAATAAGAAAACTAATAAACCAAAATTGTTATAATAAAAAATTTAAAATATTAATTTATAGGTATATAAACTTGTCATATTCTAAAATTATAAATTAAATTAATAAAAAAATATTTAAATAGTAAATCTTATCAATCATATATATATATATATAATATATTCTCTTGCACAATAAATAAAAAGTGAGAGCAAATGTGTAAAAAACAAAAGCATGAACATTCCCTCATAGTTTTTGTTCAACATGATTAATTATATATATATATAATATATAATATATATATATATATATATATACAGGAAAATAGAATAACTAATGTGTTTTTTAAGCCGTAGTCTAATTAGCCGGAGGAATTTCCCAGAAAGTTATGGAAATTCTGGTCATATTTAGAGAAAATCTGACACGGATTTTTGTAAATCCAAGTTATAGTTGTTAAACTTCAAAGTTTTAGGTCTCCTAGACGTTTTTGATGGTGCTGAATCCATTTCCACCATCAAAAACATGATTCAGACACTGCCTCTACAAGATTTTTTGAAAAAAAAATCCTGGATTCTGGCCACTTTTGGCCGTCCGGGCAATTCCTCCACCTCAATAGACGACTCCGTTTTTTTATACGAATCTTAAGATTTAATCCTATATTGTCATTAATAAAAAAACAGATGTTATTTATCAAATTTCTCAATGAGATTGGACAGATTTTGAGGGGAGAAAGTTACCATAACAAGATAGTTATTTTAATTGCTAACTGCCCTAGTTATTTTAATTGCTAAAAAGCAAAGGGGATAGGGTCTCAATAAATCTATGTTTTTAGGCAAGCTTTGGTAGAAAAGAGCCTTTAGAGGTTGTTCTCTTATGAAGGACTAGGAGGCAAAGTCATAAAGTGGATATACATCAAATATATTCCTAACACCGAAGATGGTGCTTATAATCTCTACAGGATTCAGAATTCTACAGCTGAGAATGAGTCTTTTCTTATGGAATGTTAAAACAGGCTTCTAGAATTTAATTTTGGAGAAAGCATGGATGCCTCTAATAATATTTCTAAACTTGGAAGAGTACTTAAAATGCCTGGTGATTATGTTTTGCATAATTCTAAAGGCATGTCCCAACAAAATTACTCCATCCCCTGTAAACAAGCCCACTATTTCCACTGGTACTCTGCGTTTAAACATGCTGATTGTTGTCACTGGTACTCTACGTTTAAAGCCAATCAGATAAAACCTGAAAAAGGTGTGTAATGATAACAAATAGTGCATATCTTACAATAATGCACACTAATCCTTATTGTTAATAGATATGCGTATTTCACTCGATAGATAAGGGAATAACAAGTAGGGAACAAATTCGAAATAAGGGGATCTGAGAATGTACAAGCCCAAATAAACTCCACAATAAAGAACACAATGAAAGAGCATCATATTAATGATAAAATTACTTATTTATACATGTGCAATCTAGGTACGAGACAATTGTGTCTCGATAACTTATTAACCATAAAAACGGGATGTAAAACTAATTACATATTATGCAATATACAATAATAATCCCAAAGGATTAGTTAACATTCCCCCCTTAATTCGAAGGGACATCTGACATGCCAAGTAACATTCTGAACTTTTCAAACTTTTCACATCCCAGTGGCTTCGTAAATATGTCTGTGATCTACTCTGAAATAGGACAATGTGTTAAGTGAATAACTTTGGCCTCTACATAGTGTCGAATCAAGTGATATTTGGTGTTAATATGCTTGCTTCGATCATGAAACTTGGGATTCTTGTCCAACTTAATTGCAGAAGAGTTGTCGACGAGTAGTGTAGTTGAAGCATTTTGTTTCTCTAGCAAGTCTTCAAGTATTTTGTGAAGTCAAATGATTTCTTTTGTAGCTTGAGCTGCTGCAACATATTCGGCTTTGGTGGTAGAATCAACAGGAACAAATTTCTTGCATAATCTCCAACTGGTGGTTGCTGATCCAAGACTCACCAAATAACCAGAAGTAGAGACTCCATTTCTCCATTCTCCTTATATCCATCAAAATCAGAATCTGAATAGCCAGTGAGATGGAAATCTACAACTTTGGAATATTTGATGCCATATGTTCAATTGCCATTCAAATACTTGAGCACTCGCTTTGTTGCATTCCAATAACCTTCACATGGCTTATGCATGAACCTAGAAATTATCCCTACAAAAAACGTTATGTCAGGTCGAGTAGTACTTAGAAAATTCAAACTTCCAACAAGTTGTTTGTACTTTGTTGGATCTTCAAACATACTTCCTTCAGTGGAAGTAAGCTTCAAATTCTGCTCCGTAGGAGTAGCAATAGGATTACAATCCTGCATCCCAAATATGTCCAATAGCTATCCAATATACTTTTTCTGAGAAATGAAAATATATCTGGGTTTCTAATCAACTTCAATCACTAAATAATAATGTAATAAACCTAAATCTATCATGTCAAAAAAATTCAATATTTCTCTTTTAACAGACACTATATAGTCATCATTGTTTCTTATGATCATCAAATCATCTACATACACAACCAAATATACAACTGAATTTCCAATTTTCTTAACAAAAAGAGTTGCATCATCCAGATCAATTAACTTATAATTCAACTTGAGAAGGTGTTCAATTAACTTTTCATACCATGCACGAGATGTGTAATTCAGTCCATACAAAGCCTTAACCAATTTGCATACCTTTTGCTCTTTGCCTTTAACAGAAAAACCTTCAGGCTGAAACATATAAACATCCTCCTTCAAATCGCCATTCAAAAAAGTTGTTTTAACATCCATATGAGGTATCTTCCAGCTATTCTAAGCTGCAAGAGAAAATAGAGTTCTAATTGTGACCCATTTTTCAGTAGGAGAAAATGTCTTTGTGTAGTCAACGCCTCCCTTCTGAGCATAGCATTTTGCTACAAGTTTTGCCTTGTATTTATCAAGCGAACCATATGCTTTGTATTTGATCTTATAACACCCATTTTCAACCAATGGGTTTGACACCTACAGGAGGATCCACTAACCTCCAAGTTCCATTCTTAATAAGTGCATCAGATTCCTTTTGCATTGCATCATTTCATTCATCACAATTAGCAGCTTCTTCAAAACAATTAGGTTCACTAATTGTACAATGATTAAATTCACAGTCATAAGAAACATTACCTAAATCACCTTCAGAAGACATTCCTGTTTCAAAATCAACATACTTGCTTGGAACTTTTCGAGCACGTGTAGATCTTCGTAAAGGTTGTTGAAGTGGTTGTGATGGCTGCTCATCTTGAAAAACAGGCTCAACAACAGGCTCTTCAAGAGAAATTTTTGGTCTTTTAGAAACATTACTATCATCCAAATTTTCTTTCAGCAATAACATTCTCATGATTAAAAGATGGAAGAACCACATTGTGTGGAACAACATTATCAAATTCAAAATAGAACTTCTTAGATGCAAATTTCTCCAAATGAGTCAGTTGCTTATCAACAATGGAATTACTTTTATCTAATTCAAGGAAAATAACATCTTTGGAAAGAATGAACTTCTTGTTCTCCTCATCATACAATCTATAATATTTGGAAGTAGCAGAGTATCCCAAGAAAAGACATTTGAAACTCCTTGCACCCAACTTGTTGCGCCAATGTTTAGGAATTAATGCATAGCATAGAGAACCAAAGACTAAAAAATGTTGAATAGTATGAAGAGGATTATACCACATTTCATAAGGAGATTTATTATTAATGACAGAAGAAGGACAATGATTGTGAATATAAGTTTCACAAAGCACTACTTCTCGCCAAAACATCAACTTAACATTCTTAAAGAACATCATAAATCTAACCATATTGAGAAACGTTCTATTCATACATTCTGCGATGCCATTCTATTGTTTATTATAAGGTATGGTAGTCTGATGTTTGATTCCATTTTCCTTCAAATATCGTTCAAAAACATGAGAAGTGTACTTTTCACCATTATCAGTTCTGAGAATGCCCATATTCTGTTGAGTTTCTTTTTTAATCATCAAATGAAAGTTTTTAAAAACATCAAACACTTGTGACTTATTCTTCAACAAATACACCGAACACATTCTCAAGTAATAATCAATAAATGTCAGCACATATTTGATTCCATTTGCAGTTGCAACAGGCACAAGTCCACATAAATTTGAATGTGTGAGACCTAATTTTCGTGAAGATATGAAATAAGAACTATGAAAATGTTGTTTACAATGCTTTCCTATAATACAAGCATCACAAGGTATAATATTTCTTGGAATTGTCGAAAGACCTTTAATTCCTTGCTTTTTCATAATTTTAAGGATGCCATAGTTGATGTGACCAGATTGAGCATGCCACAACAAGCTGGGAGACAGGATATCACTTTGTTGCACCAAAAGAACAAAATTTTCACGATAATTAGTAGATGAAGTACCATTTAATTTTTAAAGTGTACCTTCTTCCACACCAGTCATAACAACTGCATGATCAGATGGTCTTCTTATCGTGAATCCAAAATCCAACTATCTTGCCATGAAGAAAATGCAGTGTTGAAAACATCATTCATATTAAAATTACAGTGAGCAACAATGTAATGTGCAGACTTTAGTGATTTTCCCTTATCTGGTTGTGATTGATCTTTCTTTTCATTTAATTGTTCTCTCCTTTCACTGACTTTCTCCCAAGGGATTTTACAGTTAGTAGAAGTATGACTAATTTTACAACATCTAAAACATTTGATAGCTGGTCTATCATTAAAATTCCTTTGTTGTCTATCATTTTGTTGTTTGTCTCCATGATAATTTTTGCCCCGCTTCCTCTATAATTTCTCCTACCACGACCTCTATTAATTTTATCACCTCTAGAAGTTTCAGCGTGAGACTTCTCATCCTTTTGCGCAAGGCACAAATTTTATACATTAGAGTTAGGTGGAGCCTCTTTCTTCCCAAAGGCTTTTTCTCTCTCAGCTAGTTTGCTTACTAGTTTATCAAATGTAATGTATTTTAGCTGCCCACTAGCTTGGAGATATTCCAAATAGTTTGAATAGACATGGTGAAGGAATTTTATAAAAGTTGTAAGTTGTAAATCTACTTTAATTCCAGTGGCTTCTATATCATGAAAAACTGTTGTTATTTCAGAGGCACTCTTCAAAGGATCATTATCCTTCATCTCCAAATTAAACAACTTTAACAATAACTGAATAATTTTGAGTTCTGAGTGTGAATCATATAATTCTTTCAACTTGTTTAGTGCTTCCAATGCAGTACCACATGCAAAACCATACATGCTTACCTCTTTTGTCACCGATGTAGTTATTAATGCATATGCCTTGTTGTCTTTTGTCTCCCAAACTGCATGGTGCCTCTAATTATCAAGCAGCTTTGGTGCAATTTATTTTCCATCACTATCCATCTTTCCTTGACAAAATTCCCACAAATCGTTAAAAACAAGGGCACTTTTAAGCTTTCTAAAGCACTCTTGATAATTTTCCTTTCCATTAAGAACAACTCCAACTATGGAAACTATTGAAGTCATAATTGTTATGTAGCCAAATATTCTTCAAATGCTTTCAAATTCAAAATATATGCAATGCTTCTGAAAAGATATAAATTTGTTTCTCCTCTTGTTTTCACGAAGTTGGCTTTGTGGTTTATTGGTAAGTTTCAAGAATAGCCTAGCAAAGGGCTAGGTTCAAATCTTATTAGCCTCCAAAAATAAATTTTATTTTACCAATGGCCTCTTAAAAAAAATGTATTTCAAATCACGAGAAAATTGACCACTCTTCAATTAAAAATTAATTCAAACCACCAAAAATATACATCCTCGCCCACTCTTGAGTTAAATTTTTTATTTAAGCCACCAAAAAATATATCCTCGCCAGAAAATTGACCACTCTTCAATTAAAAGTTTTATTCAGCCACCAAAATATATATATACTTCATTTTAAGTATCCTTCAAAAATTTATTTATTGCAGTAAATATAAATATTATCCTTCAGAAATTTTACTATCATTAAACTCTTGTTTACTGCAGTAAATGAAAATATTATCCTTCAGAAATTTTACTATGATTAAACTCTTGTTTACTACCATAAATGCAAATACTATCTTCCAGAAATTTCACTCTAAGTGAACTCTCAACATACCTAAGTTCAACATCCCTCATGACTTTGGAAAAGAAGGCTATAGGTTGATCATCACCATTTGTGTTCTTCTGTAAAAGTACAACAACTAAGGTTGTCTCAGATGCAAAAGAAAATATGCTAAAAGGTGAAGAATAATCAGGATTGGCTAATGTAGGGGCCTCGGATATAGCTTTTTGATCTGATCAAAAGCATATCTAGCTGAAACTTTCCATTTCACTTCATTGTTTTTATTTAGCATATCAAGTATATCCTTAACTATCTCTATTGAAAATGCAACAAGATGATGGAGCTTAGTGAAAAGAAGTTTCCTTCACTAAGTGGGCCCGCAGGCTATTTTTGGCGCAAAGTCTATTTTTAGACTATGTCTATTTTTAGACATATGGATCATGGTCTATGAGTTGCAGGATGCTATTATGGATGATTGGTCATGTTGGTAAAAATAGATGGACCTCTATTTTTAGACATATGGGCAGAGTCTGTTTTTAGACTGCCACTCAAAAAATAGAATAGTCGAATATTATTAGCTCTTAATAATATTTGGACTATAAACATTATCTTATCCTCTTGCAGCACTTCAGTTCGAGCTACGGATGTGGCACATGCAACTGTCAGAAGAAAATACACTTTTCCTATGGGTTAGTTGAGCTATTGCATGATGGACTTCAGTTAGAACTCAAGTGATTGAGTTTGGTGGAGTTGATTGAGGAGTTGATGGAGTTGTGTTCAGTTTGACTTAGTTGAACTAGTTGTATTTAGTCTAACTGAAAAATATAGTAGTGATGAGTGATGTGAATTAATTATTAATTAATTCACTAATTATTAACTCATAAATCAACTAAAGAATACATCAGTTAACTCAGTGCATGGACAGTTCAGTGGAGACAAGTGTTAGAGGTGGGTGAAAGGGTGAGACTACTATCAGTTGTGACTATAGCTATGCATGAGATTTGCACAATCATTGATTGAGATTGCCAATGAGGATTGCACAGTACAAGCCAAGGGAATTCAAACTTGGATCTGATCTATTCTCAACTTTGATTGCGCAGTAGAGGCAGGCAAACAGTGGAGGAGATTTGAACCCGTGATTTGTTCATATCTGAGCTAGTTTGTGTGTAGCATGTGGAGATAGTACTGAGTACTTTTGAGGAGTATTGTACTATGTATTGTTTTTTTTCTATGTTAAGACTAACCTAAGTACCCACGGGGGATTTGAACCGGTGACCTATCGCAAGGAGTGCCTTAACAGTGCACCCATTCACCGTCAATCCAAAACCCCGTGGGCTATTGTACTATGTATTGTTACATGTTCTCTATCATTATAATATATAGATAGTTGTGGTCTTCAGTTGTATGCTTTCCCCATTACATATTGTGTTGATATGTGTGATTGATGTTTCAATGTGCACATGTGATTGTTTTTTTAATTTCGCAAATTGATGATCAATGGTAGAGGAGGTTATGTATTATGCATGCATTTCGCAAATAGTGTATAATCAGGATAATCTTTGTGAATAAGTGTTATATTATTCAAATTTCTACAATATTTACATAATTAGGGATGAACCTTCTGTGAAAATTTATCTTCCAAAGGAAGGTTTGTATCTCTTTCTTATTCCTTGGTAGAGACAGGGTCTGAATAGATAAAAATCTCTTTGGTTCAATTATAACTCCCTCCTTGGAAATTATATGCCCTAGTAATTTCCCTTCCTTTAAAACAAATAATGATTTCTTCGGATTGATGGATATGCCAAATTTCCTACATTTGTAAAAAACCTTGCTCAAGTGTTTTAAATGATTTTTATCAGAATCAAAGAAAACAATTAAATCATCTAAATAAATGACAGTAAATTCAAATGTTTTACCTACAAATGCTACATCCATGGATCTTTGGAAAGTGGCTCCATCATTTGTCAACCCAAATGGCATCCCAACAGACATAAATGTACCCCAAGGAGTGGTGAAAGTAGTTTTGTCTTGGTCAGGTTGACTTACCATGATCTGGTTGTAACCAGAAAATCCATCTAACATATAATTACTATTTGCACCTGGAACTTTCTGAAGTAGATGATCCATTTTGGGCAATGGATAGTTATCCTTTAATGATGATTTGTTAAGATTTCAGAAGTCTACACGTAGCCTAATCTCACGATTTTTCTTTCTGACAAGAACTAGGTTGGCTACCCAGTCCGAATACCTTAAAGGTATTATGATATGAGCATAAAGCAAATTTTTAAGCTCTTTCTCAATAGTTGGAAGTAGTATGGGATTGATTCTTCTTAGTTTTTGTTTGAAAGGGTTTTTCTTCTAGTTTCAAAGAAATCTTATGCTCAATCAAAGATGTATCATAAGTTTTTAACTCATTATAAGACCACGCAAAAACATCTTTATAATTTTTAAGAAGATTCAAGTATTTGATTTTTACATCTAAAGGCAAGGTTGATGATAATTTAACATTTCTCACATCATTCAAAGTCCCAATATTGCATTCTTCTATTTCTTATTTAGATGAGTTAAACAAGGGGTTTTTAGAAACATCATTATTATCAAATAAATTTTCCAATGGAAATAATCCTTTAGGAATAAAATTATTAGATAATTGGAGGATATCATGATCAAGAATTTTCAGACTGAATGAAGTTTCTCAACTTTGGTGATTTGATTCCTGAACATCTTTTTGATCTTCTTCAATTTGCATATTTGAAAATTCATCAATGACTTGAAGGAAAGATTTTAATAGTTCATCATCCTTAAAAATATGTCAGTGTTTTAAGTTATTAGGAATTGATGGTCTATACATGGCTTGAATCTGGTACTCTAACAATACTGGCTTAGGGATTTTGAAAGAGCTTGCTGAGACAGATAGTAAGTCAGCATGCATATTTTCATCTCTGGGCATAGCAGTTATGTTAAATCCTTGGAAGAAATTTTCAATTATATCCCAAGCCTCATTTCTATATCACCTAAGTATTGGTTTTTTTGTTTGACACATATTTCTAACCTGCTTCACTATTAGCTCAGAATCAGAAAAGACACTCAAGTTTTGAACCTTTAGACTCTTAGCTAGCTCAAGACCAAGAAGAAAAGCCTCATACTCAGCCACATTATTGGTGCCCTCAAATTCAAGTTTACATGACTTAGTTATGTTTTCTTTATTTGGTGAAATGAGAACAATCCCTGCTCCTGCTCCTTCATTTGAGCAAGAGGCATCAAAATAAAGTTTCTAGATATCTGATTCTACAATTTTAGGTTTGAAAACTGTATTTTCAATAGCAAGTTGAGTGTTTGATGAATTTTGTAAAGATAACTGAAAGCAACCAAAATCCTGATCCACTGCATAGATAGGATGATTTTTTGTTTGATTAGATCTACAAACAGTATGAAGGAATCTAACTTCCCTATATAACCTTAAATGTTCACCTCCATAGATTGAAATAGTAGCAAAAGACATGTCCCTCTGAAGAGATCCTCCAAGTTTAGCACAACATGATATAGACAGAAGCATGCCAAACTTGGCAGGAATATCAATGACAACTATGTCTAAAACTATACTCTTGATAGGTATTTGGGTTAAGGTCACAACTAGGTCTATGATCAATCCTAGGCATGGTACTTTATTTGAATCAAAGGTGAAAATATCATGATAAGAACGAGTAACTTGTAATTGAATCTGGTCCATAACTACCTTTGGCATAAGGTTATGAGAAGCTTTAGATTCCAACATGCATTTATACAAAATAAAGTCATGGATGTTTAGAGTTATATAAAATGGTGGAACAATTTCATCAATAATATCAGAACTAGGGCCAAACACTACTGCATGATTTTCATCTTGGAAACTAATAACATCTCCCTCAAAATCTACACTATTGAAAGTTGTCAAAATGGTATTGTCAGATGAAAAGGTTTCAATAGATGACTCCATAGCCTGAGGTGTTGGAGTTTGTGTTTGAATGGATTTTATTGCAGGTTCAATTATAGTGGTAGATTTTAAAGGTCTTCCTGGACCTGATCTAGGTCTTAGATCATACCTCTTATTTAATTCTGCAATAAAAAATTCAGAGAATGCTTGGTATTTTGAAAGTTGAGCATCTCCTTGTTCTTGTTCAAAAGATTGAGGGGAAGATGAAGGAATTATTGCCATTTGTACTGTTGAAGAATCAATATTATTGATATCTTCAGTTATTAAAGGGCCTGTATCCTGTGGCTGTTGATCATCAATCAACAAGGGTGGTTGAATGTTTTGATCAGAACCTCGTCTCTGAAGTATCTGCATTTTAGGAGTTCTTCAAAATTGAGTTTGAGCTTGAGGTTTGGCAGAAATTTGCTGAGTAGTTCTAGGTTGTTTTTCAATTTTAGAAATCCTATTAGAAAGGTTTCTAAGTAAAGATGTAATTTCATCAATTTTCTGATCTTCAAGTTTATATTTGGAAGAAGATGAGTCATTAATCCTACCTTTTAATTTTCTTTCTTCTTTCTCCACTTTAGCTTTAAGTTTTCCAGAAGCAAACCTATTAGCTTCTACCTCTATAGCATTTATGTACATGTCTTCTAATGTGTTAGATATCCTTTCTCTTAGCATGATTGCAAAGTCATCTTCAAATTCTTTGGAAAATCTGACTTTTGCAGCTGCTATTGGTGGTTTACAATCAGCAAGCATTCTATGATAGAGTTTATTAAATCTCTTGATTAATTCAGCAATTGGTTCACTAGGGTTTCTCTTCAATTCTTCAATTTCAGTGAGAAAGTAAACAAGACCCTTCTTTTTTGAATTGAGGCTTCTGTGATCCATAATAGTTATAAGTAGAGCTTCGACATAAATCACATATAGAGAGACCTTTGTCGACGCGTTTCGAACCAACAAGTGTGGTTCATCATCAGGACAAGTTGAAGAAACAAATCTAGCTGTGCGAGTTAAATAGACTGAGCAGAGACTCCAACGGCTAAAACGACCAACGACTAATTTTGACCTCAGGACCCAGGTCAAATTCTTATTTAATTATTTTAATCAATGGGGGGTAAAGACCCTTCTTTACCCCCCATTGATATTTAAAGATAGTTATGAGCTCATTCCATGTTGTAATAGAGTCAACTCTAAGTTGCCTAAACCAGATCCTAACATTTCCAAGGGTTGCACAAATAATCTCATATAAACATCCTCCTGTTCTATGTTCATATTGTCAGCAAATTCTAGGAAAGCTGGTACATGATCCTCTGTTGAGGGACCTGTTTGTCCATTAAATCTTGGTAAATGCTTTAGATATCCATCAGGAAAATTTGCCAAGTTTCCAGGGAGAACTAGAGCAACATCCCTTGCTTGCACAATGGGTCGAAAATCCATATTGGCAAGAGGAGTCTGGGGTGAGTGAGTGGATGATGATGAGGAAGAGGAAGATGATGAAGATGAAGGTGATGAAGAGGAGTTGGTAGGGGTATTAGTATATGTTGGAGAAAAGAGGGAGGATACCTCCTTGAAGGTTTCAAAGGGGTTTTGATAACCAACTTCAGAACTCATAATGGAAATTCTTCCTTATTATCAAACAGAGGATTTGAATACACAGAAAAATGTCTCTTCAAGATTAGTAGAAGTTGATGGAACAGAATAAGGAGTTGGAGAAATGAAGTCTGTAGGTTTGAATTCTGGTAAATTTAAACACAATTCTTCTTCAGATGAAGGTGAACTTATAGGAATGGATGGGACTTGATATGAATCAAGTGATTGTATTAAAAAGGGTGATGGAAGATCTACTTCTCTTGAATGGATTTTAGAAACCCTAGGAGGTAGTTCAGTCCAATCAACACAAATGAAAACGGATCTACAGATGATATGTCTTCAAGGTGTAAAGATGAAGAAGAAGAAGAGGTTTTATGTCTTCTCCTTGAAGAGTCTCCCCTAATAAGTCTTTATGGGTCTGGTAGAGGGTTAACAATCTTAGAATCAGAACATGATTTAGTATGCTTAGAAGGAGCCAACTTGGACCAATGGAATCGACAGGTGAAATATTTTGACCTATATCCTATCCTTTATTCAACTTAAAGGAAAAGGGAAAATCGTTGCCCTAGGGACAATTTAACTTTCAAAACTCTGCTCCCCGACAACAACACCAATCTGATGTTGTCCTTTGAGATAACCTAAGGTCAATTAGTTATGCCAAAGCATCTATAGTGTTCTTTTGTTTTAAATGATTGGATGACCAGTGAACTATTATATAAATAGGTGATTTAAACTTAGACATATTTTTGATCAAATGAAAGGTTGTTCTTTAACTGCACATGGTTAGTTTGATTTTAATGGGATGGAGAAGTAGAGTGTGAAGAGGTATAATTGATTTAATATTCAAACTGAGTATTTAACCACTTACAAGAAGAAATTAAGAAAACAATGCTTTCTTAATCAACAAAATATAATCAAACTATTACATAGATCTAGTGTAATTTATATTAAAAGAGGAATTTACAATAACAAATAATTCTGTAAATTATTCTCTTATTCAAATTACAACTTCACAGAGGATTCAAATTGAAACTGAAATTCAATTAATTTTAAATTGGATAACTAAAAAAGGCTTAAATTATATGAGGAAAACATAATGAATAGACAAGATGAAATACAACTCACTAAGAGATAGACCATATGAGGCAAATCCAGAATCTTTTATTATTTCAAAAATGCTCCAACTTAGTACAATTCTGCTTTATAACTTGTTCAAGGGTTCAACCCATAATAACTCAAAGGAGGAGTTATTTATACAAAACTTTTGATCCAAATTTAAATAGGAATGCAACAAATTACAGAGATAACCATAAATAAAGAGATGCAACAGAAATAACACTTCATTTCATTAATGTAAAATACTGAAATATGGTTACAAATAGAAATGGAGATAAACTAGCTCGGGCAATGGTAGCTTATCTCTGAGGAGAAATGTGGCGGCTACATGCCTTTAAATTGTCTTACAATGAGGCATGAAGGCCTATTTATTGTTGAGAAACAATGGAAAACCCTAAACATCCAAAAACCTAACCCTAGGGGATGAAGAGCCAAACTATGGGCCCCGTTTTGGTCAAATTGGTACATCAACTTCCTGGAGTCATAACTTTGGCTTACGATCTCCCTTTGACACGCACAATACCTCGCTAGAAATATCTACCCGAGGACTACAACTTTGGGATGAGAAACATCAATCCATGGACCCATGTTGCTCCCTGTTTTCCCAAAAAACGTCGTTTAGGGCCTCAAAAGGGCTCCGGAAGTTCAGGACCCGAAAAACTCCTAAAAATAGTAAACTGTGCTACAATTAAGGAAACTGAAAAAACTGTAAGAAATAATGGTGGGGGTCCAAGTCGAATTAGCATGTGGCCACCAATATCCACCTAGGTCATTCCTTCCCCCTCAGGAAGCAATGGTTCCCATTGCATTGAGTTCCTCCATGAGATGAGGAAACTTCTGCTGAACTTGGTCCCTGGTGAGCCACTTGCCTGGGTGAAGGAGTTGGCCTGCTTTGACAACTCGATATAGTTGGATCTTTTGTTGGCAAGCGTGCTTGATCTGTGTGTCCATGATCTGATTAGTTGCAGCTTGTTCCATGCAATATGGATTTAACTCTGTTGGTGTGAGCTGTTTTGCAATGTCGGATGTGTCTAGTAATGGTGGAAAGTATGGCCTAAGGCGGTCCACGTTGAACATTGGATGCAGGACAAGTAATGGGGGAATGTTGAGCTCAAATGAATTGTCTCCCATAGCCTTGGTAATCGTGTAAGGACCATATCGGAGTGGTCTGAGTTTCTGATAGGCTCCGGTAAGGCATTCCTTTTGCAAATGCAACCAGACTTTGTCGCCCACCTGAAACTTGTGTGGCACCCGATGTTGATCATGTCGCTACTTGTACTTGGAATTTGATTTGTCCAGAATTTCATGGACTTGCTGGAAGATATGTTGGATGTGCTCAATGAAGTTGTTTGCCTTATCTATTTCTGACTAGACATGAGCCAAATCCCAAGCCCACCTGAAAAGGGTTGTGGACAGTCGAGTTGTGGAGAGCCCGGTTATAGCTATGTTGAACATAGGGGAGGCTCTCATCCCATGTGCATGGATGCTTTGAGTTGTACATGTGCAAAATGTGTATGATCATCATGTTGATAACCTCTGTATGGCCATCAGTTTGGGGATGGAAGGCTGTGGACTTAGTGAGTTTGGTGTCCAACATCGACCAGAGACTAGACCAAAATGTACTGCAGAACCTGTTGTCTTGATCTGAGATGATAGACTGTGGGATCCCAAAGTGTACCCACACTCGTTCAAAGAAGAGTTTAGCAGTGGCTTCTGCTGTGATATTCTTCTTGCAGGCCACCATAATGGCTATCTTCGAGAACCTGTCTACGACCACAAAAACAAAGTCGTTTCCATGCTTAGTAGAAGGAAGGATAGACATGTAATCCATGGAGATGGATTCCCAAGGTCGACTAGGGGTAGGCAGCGGAGTATAGAGGCCTTGCTTCTTGATTGTCGGTTCAGCAATGGCGCAGGCAATGCATGATTTGATGTACTTCTCGACATCCTGTCGGAGATTCGGCCAATAGAAATAATTCTATAGTACTGCCACCATTTTCTCAACCCCGAAATGCTTAGCAGCTTGACTATAGTGTGCTTCCCAAATCATCTTGGCATGTTCGCTTGAAGGAACACAAAGGTGACCAAGGTGGCATAACAGGGCATCCTGGAGGTGAAAATCTGGAACACGCTGACCCTCCAAGAGTGTCTGGTATGTGTGGCCGAATTTTGGGTCACTTTTGTGGAGAAGTGGCCAATCAGAAGTCTCGTGCCCACAAGAGTTGAGCACAGTGGTTAACGCCATGATCGATGGTCAACCGAGGTAATCTGCAATATTATTGGTGCTTCCCTTCTTATACTTGATATTAAAATGGAACTGTTGTAGGTATGTGGACCACTTCTGATGGCGATCATTTTGTAACTCCCCTTGGACCTATATGAACTACAGGGGTTGGTGGTCTATGTGGATGAACATTTCCTTCCCCAAATTGTAATGCTTCCAATGTCGGCGGGCCTCTACAATGGAATACATCTCTTTGTCATAAGTGGGATACTTTCGGATTGTGTCTAAAAGTGTCTCACTATGATATGCCAGTGGATATCCGTGTTGATAAGGACTGCCCCAATAGCATAGTCAAAGGCATCTGTCTCGATCTCAAATGGTTGTTGCAAGTCTGGTAATGCGAGCATTGGTGCCGAGTAGAGGCGATTCTTCAACTCTGTGAATGCATTTTGTTGATATTCAGACCAAAATAATTTTTCTTTCACTCCTCCCTTAGTGACTTGACTCAAGTGCCAAGTGATATGAGAAAATCCCAACACGAACCTGCGGTAGAAGTTGGCAAGACCCAAAAAGTTGCGAATCTCTGTTAAAGTGGTTGGAGATGGCCAATCCCAAATGACTTGGATCTTGGCTGGATCCACATGCACCCCCTGTTCATGAATAATGTATCCCATATATTGAACTTAGGTCATGCCAAAAGTGCACTTCTCCAAATTGGCACATAACTTGTGTTGCTGCACTATTTGGAGAACCTGTCGAATGTGGTGGAGGTGCTCTTCCCAACTTTGGCTAAAGATCAGGATGTCATCCAAGTATACGACTACAAATGAGTTGGTGAATGGCCACAAGATGTCATCCATTAGCCTCATGAAGATTGTAGGATCATTCGTCAACCCAAAAGGCATAACCAACCATTTTAAAAGGCCCTCCTTGGCTTTGAAGGTAGTCTTCAACACATCAGAGGGTTCGATTGGTACCTAGTGATATCCTGACTTCAAATTAATCTTGCTAAAATATTTTCCCCCCTTCAGTTGGTCCAGAAGGTCATCAATCCATGGCATCGAGTACCTATTCCAGATAGTGATCTTGTTTAGTGCTCGATAGTCAATAAAGAGTCTCCAAGTCCCGTCCTTCTTCTGTACCAACACGATCAGGATCCCATAGGGTGATGAAATTGGACGGATGTGACCTTTCTACAATAGCTCCTAAATCTTCCTCTTGATTTAATTTTTTCTAGAACGAAGCGTCGATAGATTGGTCCATTGGGTAACGACGCACCTGGGGTCAAATCGATGGATTGCTTGACCTGATAGTGTAGAGGAACCCCTGCGGGGGAGGTGAATATGTCCTCATACTCCTCTACAACCTTGTCCATCTATAGTTGTCGTGTAGAGGAGCCCTGTCTGCAGGTCGTGGCCACCATCTTCTTCTTTCCTTGAGGGTGTATCATCAGGAAAACAAATTTCCCAATTATGGAAATGAGCTTACTGCATTGTTTTGTAGTAACCAAAGAGATGGTGGTAGGAGGTGCTACCTCCGATATCCTGTACAACTTATTTCCCAAAGTAACAATAACAGCACGAGGCCTTGACTCATACATAACATGTCGCTTCCACAAGTATGGTTGGCCTAATAATACATCACAAACATCAAGGGGAGCAATGTCACACAATACCTCATCCGTGAAGGGCTTGATGTTATATGGAAGGCAACACTGCTGGCTCACACGAAGATCCCATCCTTGGTGAAACCACCCGATGGTGTACGTTTATGGATGTGTTGTGGTCGGTAAGCCTAGTCACTTCATGACCTCTTCCGAAATGAGGTTATTTTGGCTCCTGTTGTTGATAATGAACTGTAGTGGGGAGCCCTTTACCCACATCTGGGAGTGGAAGGGTGCTCCTCCTCCTCTGAATCTTCGTGGTGGAAATGGTGGCGTTGGGCTCCACATCAATAGTCTGCTTCCCTTTGTCATTCCCCTTATTGGGTTCTGACTCAGAGTCAGAACATGCATCTGATTCCGAAGACTTTAGCTCAGCCACCAGTGACTGCTTGGATCGACACTCACTTGTGTTGTGAATGGAACTCTTATGGAACTCACACCACTTTCCCGTGTCCTTCTTCGGCTTCGCGATGTTGTTGTTTGCTTGCAGCTTTGTTGGATTGTCCTGGGCCACCCCACCTTGGCTTTGTCCTTTGTTCAGTGGTTTAGGTGCGCCTTCCCCTTGCTTTGGATTTGCATATCCAAAGTATTGCTTCTTCTGTTTAAACTTCTACTTGATCTTGACAGCGTATCGATACGATGTGCCGAGTGAGGAGATGTCCAGGAACTCCATCTCATCCTAGATGTACCTATGTAGGCAGCCACGATATTTGAGTACCAAATGCAGATCAAAATCCTTGATACCCAACTTTGTGGGAGGGGTATGAAAAATATTGGTAAACTCTAGCACGTCTTGGTCCCTTCCCTGCCACAACATGGTCCACATTATTTATTTATCCTCATAGCTTCTGACATGGTAGTACTGCTCCTTGATGGCATTCCGGAATGAATTCCATGTGGGTGTGGCTGAAAACAGTGAGGCCGTACTTTCATCCTTCTACTCGCAGTAGGTTTCCCACCAGTCCTTGACGTGTGGGGCGGCTTTGAGAAGAGTGAAAGTAATATTTTTCCGGCCGGAAAAATCATGAACAGAAAAATACCCTTTTAGTAGATTTAACCATTTATCTATAATGTCTGCATCTATCTGACCCTCAAATATGGGAATGTCAAAGTTAACTTGTACCTTAAAGGGTGTGGTGCTTCTAGAGTAGCTTCTGGAAGTAGATGTGTCACCCTTGGGTAGCCGCTGAAGGATCTCGACAAAGTTGTCCATCATCGCGTTCCTTTGTCGCTCGAGGGCCTCTTCGAGAAAGATTTTAATAGGATCTCCTACCCCCTCATCTTTCTTTTCATCCACCATGGGAGGTCGTTGAGATTTGCGAGGCTATTCTTGCAAAGGTTCAACCAGTTCAAGCCCTAATTCCTTATATACCAACCTCATTGGGGACATGCAAAGAAAAACAGAGAATGAGCAGACCGCTCTGATACCACTAATCCAGATTTAAACAAGAATGAAACAAATTACAAAGATAACCATAAATACAGAGATGCAGTGGAAATAATACTTCATTTCATTAATGTAAAATACTGAAATATGCTTATAAACAGAAATGGAGATAAACTAGCTCAAGCGATGGTAGCTTATCTCTGAGGAGAGATGTGGTGACTACATGCCTCTGAACTGTCTTACAATGAGGCTCGAAGGCCTATTTATTGTTGGGAAATAATGGAAAACCCTAAACATCCAAAAACCTAACCCTAGGAGATGAAGCGGCAAACAATGGGCGTTGTTTTGGGTAAACTAGTACATCAACTTCCTGGGGTTGTAACTTTGGCATACGATCTCCATTTGACGCGCACAATACATAGTTATAAAGATCTATATGAGGAATACAACTTTGGGATGAGAAACATCAATCCATGGAACCATGTTGCTCCCAGTTTTCCTAAAAAAACGTCGGTTAGGGCCTCAAAATGGCTCCGGAAGTTTAGGACCCGAAAAACTGCTAAAAATACTAAACTGTACTACAATCAAGGAAACTAAAAAAACTAAAAGAAACAATGGTGGGGGTCCAAGTGGAATTGGTGGGTGGCCACCAATTCCCACCTGGATCAACTTTACAAAAGATATACAATCTATTTGGAATAGAATACCATAATGTTACAAAATTGCAAAAATAGAACATTACAATAGGAACTGAAAAATTGTTGAAGAGGTGGCTCTATCCTTTGGGGATTTGTTGATGATCTGGCCTGAAAACACTGATGAGCTGTCCCAAAAACAATGATGAGTTGTTCTGCTATCAAAATGAGCAATTACTCAATTGTTTCACACAATTGATCCCATCTCTATTCACTTTGGATTTTTACATTTACCATCTTCTTGAATGTTTAATCCACCTTTATATATCTTTCGAAATTAGGCTTGGTGAGAAACAAGTGCTTGATTCCATGTAACATGATTAAATCAAATTCCAAGGCATCGAGAAAAGCCCTCCCTGTTATCTGTCCTTTAACTCCCGCAAATTTGGCTATGTCTACTGCAACGACATATAACTCCTTGCAATAATCATCTAATCTAATAAACTTATCATTCAAACCTGCTAACCCTAGAAATCCTTTCTAATTTAAAACAATAAATTTTGAATGAAATTTCTTGACAGAAATGTCTAGGGTTTGAAACTTAATTTCTAATTGATTGATCAAATTCCTTTTTCTGTAATACCTTTTTAATCTCCAAGATGGTAGCTATTCTATCAGAGTTGTTTATCTCTTCTAATCGCTATTGTTCCTTGAATTTAAAACCTTTATCATATATGTGGCTTCTACTGGCTTGGTCTTCAAGGCTTATTTTTGTTCTTTAATCACTGCTCTACACCTAGTAATGAGTTCCTACTAATAAAAAATCATCTTTATGGATGGCCATACATTTGTCATGGATTGACTGATTTTTGTCCAAATATTTTCCTTGGCATGAGCCAAAGTGTCTGCCATCAGAGACTCACTCTCCAACTTCTGGATTTTAAGTTCCAATTTGTGTGTCTTCTGCATTTCTTCCAAATACTTAGAATCATTTTGCACTTTCTTCAATTCTAGACTTTGGAATTTCTGAAGTAGTTTTTGGTTTTCCTGCTTCTGAATTGATAGTCCTGTGCTAATCTAGTTGGGTCAGCTACTGTTGATGTAGACTCAATGGCTGTAGATGACGAACTAGGCTTTGTACTTGCAACTACTATTGGGACTGTTGTAATGGGCACCATGGGAAGTTGTGATGTTTCCTTCTCCTTCAATAGCTCTTTAATCTGCTCTTCCATTTTCTTCAACTGTATATTCTGCTCAGTGATAAACTTGAGCATATCCTCCTCTTTTTGTTCAGTTTCTGCCATGTCCTTGGTCATAGAATCTCCTGTTGAAGGAAAATTCAACTATTTCTTCAATGCAACAATGTATGCATCTTTCTTCTTAAGGAGTAGTTCTGCAGCTTTTACATCCTTGGGATCATATCCCACCTTAATTGCAAAATCCTCTAGTGATTTTATTCTGTTGTCTTTAGCTACAGAGGAGATATTTCCTAACTTAAGTTGGGACTAAACATTTGATAGAGTAGTCCCAAGTTTAGAAAGAGACATGATTGTAGTTGTCATAGTAGAAAACATCATCTCACCAGTCTGCCTGTGCATGTCCATCTAGTCAATTGGATGGATTTGACTGGTGTCAAATGAAAACACAGACTTCTTGTAATCATATGGTGATTTAGGTAATGTAATTTGGGCTTGTAAGAAAGCCATTTGCATTCTTCCCTTCTCACTGTCAAAAGCAAAAAGGAGCCTATGTTGGGATGTTGAAGTTTGCTTCCAAAACTGATTGTACACATTAGACTTTAAAGCCTGATTTTTCTACTTAATTTCCAGGAACCTTGAAAATATGTTTGAATCATCTGAAGTGTTGGTTCCTATTGAATGAATAATTTCTAGAGGCTCTCTAGAAGGTGAAGTTGCAGGAGGAGTACTTGAAGCAATGACTGTGGGAGGAGCGGTTGAAGTACTAACTCCTGTTGATGTAGACACTAGTGTATCTCCAAGATCAATGATCACTGGTGGAGTCCCTTTTGTTGATGTGACCAAGCTGAATTTAGGCTTCTTATGCTGAAAAATGAATCTTTTCAACACATCTTCAGTGGATGAAGTTTCCTCTCTCATCGTCTTCTATTGCTTGTTCTGAGAAACTAGAGTTTGTTTAGTACGAGTAGACACAACTTGCTCATCTTCTTCTTGAAGAGTCCCATCAATCCATGTTTCTTGATTCATAAATTTTTCGATTACTGGCCTTGGAGTATGATTATAAGGAGTCATTTTGAAACTGACCCTTAAAACAAAAATGGTGCCAAAAGGATCATAGGACCAGGTGAAACTGGGTTGGAATTCATCTTTTTCAATAATGCATCTGCCTCAATACCACCTGATCTAGTGTTGCAAATAAATGACCCAATATGTGCTTTTAGCTTGAACCGAGACTTTCTCTTACCTGACACAAAATGTAGCTCATCCATGTGAATCATCTGCCTAATATATTCTATAGAAAATATTCTCAAAGGAACATATTTGGGCAGCTTGTATGGTGCAAGCTCACATCCATATATTCTAATCTTAGTGTAGTTCTGGTATTAAATACAAGTCACCAGTTTTGGTTTGTTCACTTAGGTTTAGGATCCTCTTAATTTCATTCCCAATCCTGGGCTCTGTTTGACTGTTAAGGAGTTATACCACTGGATGTATAAATGCATCCACAAATTCTGCAAATGATGAGGTGGTAGAATTTGTCGTGACCATTTTTATCCTGTGAATCACTTATTGATTCACTCCTTGTTCATTCTGCTTACTGAGTTTGATTGGTAACAGATCACCTTGTTGAAAAAGAAGCATGTGGACAATTACAGAGTTGTAACTGAACACTCCCTGCACAATGAAGTTCATGAATTGTTCATGTATATTATCAGCCAAGAGTTGGCTGTAATTATACATGAATGTTGGTTGTTGGTCTTTATTAAAGATAGATAAGAACCGAAGGATAACCTCATCAACAAACTGGTCATTAGGGTATCCTAATAGATAGGAAAGTAAGGAAATGCAATGTCTAGAGGATTCAAGAAACATGGCAGATGAATAAGGTGGATTTCTTTTGGGAAATTCTGCATCCTCAGGCACAAAGATTTTGAATATTTGGGCTCTCTGTGGGAAATTTAACTTATGGTACAAATCCATAAGTGTTGCTGGTGAAAATTGAGTCAAGGAGTCAATTTGAGGAACTAAAAGCATTTCATTTATGGTTTGAGCAGAAATGGTTATGAGAATGTCTCCATTCTGAGCCATGACTGCCCTTTTCACAAGATCATACTTGGCTTGACACTAGGAAATAAGGTCAGGGAATTCATGTGTCTTTGGGAAACTATAAAAGGGTAACAGGGATTCCCAAAACCTAATCGGATCTCGCTGGTCAAGATAGTTTTGTTTAAGCCACAAGTGTAGTTCATAAAAATCAAACTCACACTTGGCCTTTACAACTTTGAATACTGAATCGACAATTGGAATATGATCAAGGTCAAGTTGGGTCAGGGTGGGTCAGGGTGAAAGTACTTTCCTCTATAGTTTGCTTATTGAATTTTTCTTTTGGGGCCATGGTAGCAGACAGAAAGAAAAATGGTTATAAGTGATAGACTGAGTAGTAGACGATAAGTTCTACAACATTGTAAACCTACAAAAAATTGATTGAAAACAATGAGAAGAAAGTGACAAAGAGGCTGGTTTTGTTTTATTTATAAGATGCGGGAAGGGGTAATGGTTTTGTTAATAATTTTAGCAGCTTTAAATGCAAGGGAGCAGGACTGCAACGGATGGATACAACAGGTATGCTGAATGGGGGGATAAGTGTTTAAGGAGGTAACTGATGGGAGGAATAATCAATGGATAGGTGAGGTGTTAGCTAGGGATTAGTGGAGAGATAATGGCTTTGGTAGGGTGAAAGAGCTGTTGGCAGAGAAAACCACGAGTGGTTTGGGGGGGAGGTAGGGAGTTGTTTGTTGTTTTGTGCGGTGGGGTGGGCGGGGGTTGCGGAGTGATGTGGTCGAGGAGTCTGTCATGGCAACTTCTTTGCGTAACCCCCCCATCGCTTTCACATGAAACAGTGGAGAGGGGTGTGAAATCTCTCCTCACCATTTATCTGGGTGGGGAGTTGATCAACTGTTGGATCATGCATCCTTTTTACGAAAGACGAAAAGACCTTTTGTCGTTTATTGATTTGGGTCAAATCAAACTTGCAACATATAATATAATTGAAATGCCAAAGTTTATAATCAAAGAATTAATCTCGATTAAGGAATTAGTCATACATTAACACAATTTGACATTTTTCTGATGTGGCGCATTTGGACTAGCAACCTTTGCATTTATAATAATAAAAAATTGAAGCTTTTATTTTCTTTTTGCTTCCCTAACATTTTATTTTTCTTTTGCCTTCTTTATTTAGGGCAGCTAACTCCTATCATTTTATTGATATGGATGCCTATTAAATATTAAATTGTGCGAACATTTTAAATTTTCACATTTTAATTTTTCTTTTCTTTTACATCCATATCCTAACTTAACATTTTAAAATTATTTTTTGACTAATATACTAACTTATCAAAACCAAATTATGTTACAACAGACTCCAATCTAGGCACAAATACCATAATACATGTAGCAACAAATCAAACTGAGGGTGAAGAATGAACCACCAAACCGTAGGAAATAAATCCTCGGATGCTTCATGCATGGGAGGTGATCCAGGAGCATTCATCTCTAGACAACTCATTTTGACCAAACCCCAAAGGGGTCATGTAAATTTCCGAAGGGAAAGGAAATTCCCTCAATTTGTAAATTTTTGTAAAATTAGAACTAATGTTTTTGTTGTAATTACATGTTTCCATATTCTAGGAGAATCTTTGATTGTTAGTTGTTTTACTAAGATATTATTGGCCAAGTGGATCCTTGAAGAAAAGACAAGTGCCCAGGTAAGGTGTAGGCAATTCGGGCTAATGGAAAGATGTCTCACTTGACCAAGTTATGTTAAGATATTTGTTAATCAATTAGGTAAATATATATGTGTAGAGTTCAGAGAGGCAGAGTCTAGTAGGTAGGAATTCGAGCTCGAGCAAAATGAGTGTTAGAAAGTAAGAGTCCATGTAAGTTGTTGTACGTATTCCATATTGATAAATGTATGTGGTTGGAACTCCCATGAAATATATGCATGTGCATGTTTTTCCCTGTTGCCAAATTGTGTATACAGTTTGAAAAACGGGCATTGAGATAAGTTTGAAGCCAAATTTTGGCAAAAGGGAGGAATTCCATAAATGAACTAGAGAAAGGAATAGATCATTAGTTGCTCGAGTAAAAAGGATATGGAATTCTATGTAAATGTATTGCTTGAAATACAATTTAATCATGTTTTATTGTATGTTCTTTGTGTGTGCTCAAATTCTTGGTTGAGTTAACCTATATGATGAAAAGGTGTTGTGTATGTATGTCTGCATTCCCATGGGGCTACACTCTGAATATATAGTTTATGAAATGATAAGTCCATGTATGTAACATCTCAACTTCCATGTTGTTCTCAACATATAATTAAGTACTACAAATCCACACTATATTAATGCTCCTTTAAAGGGAGATGGAGAGGAAAATTCATTATTGTCCGTAGAGGTTAGGCTTTGAGAGTGAAGCAATAGAAAGAGTGTTTGAAATCCCATGTATAAGTGTTACGCGTGGCACTGAGGATAGATAATCGAATGACCTATTCAGAGCAAGGGTGTTATTGTGGTAGTGATTCATTACCAGCTACAAGGGACGAGTTAGTAAGCCTAGTTTGAGTCACAGGAGGGCGAGTTTGAAACAAAGAGAATCCATGTAGTCAGGGACTTCGGGCTTAAAGTGGAGCGAACTTGCAAACAAAAAGTCTGACCACCAATTTCCCCAACCTCGCCAATGACTCAACTTCCCAACATCAACATAAGTCTTGACCTCGGGTTTGTGTGGGCCCTAGTTGGTCAGTCGGTTAGCTTTTAGGCTTATGTGGTAAAAAGTAAAATGGAAGTTCAGCTCCAATCCCCGACTAGCAACTAATCAGGCCTATTGGTTGTTGTGCAGAATTCGAGGTTTAAAAAAAAAAGTATTGTATTTTTCCCATATATGGTTTTCAACTGTGAAGATGTAATTTTCTCATTTGGCAATTAACTTCGTCATATACTCCGCAAGCTAGAAATGCATATTCAAGTTGGAGGTACACTCAAAGATTTCACATGAGATGGGATCAAAGAAGAAGGGTTCACATCCCACTGCGTCAAGTGTTATCATAGCTGCAATAAAGAAAAACAAATGTGGCCAATAGAATATTGAGGAGGACTACAGTCTAGGGATCTTGGTGGAAAATAAATATTTTTTGAGGAGAAAAAGAAGGAGCCAGTAGGTTTTGCAACTAGTGATGAGGAGACATGACAAGAAGGTAATGGTTATTTTTCTAAGGAAGTGATCAATAGGTGTAATGACCAGAGAGGAGAAAGGAGTGTTCAAAATTCTCCAAAGGATGCAACCAGAAGAATACCAATATCTAGGTTATGTGAGGTGTTCAAGTAACAAGCGAGGTGAGGCTTGTTACAAGGCCCAGTTGCAGCTCATGATGATTGTGGAGAAGCTCATGTAGAGAGGAAATAAAAATGACCATTTTTGGTCATAATGGAGACACGAGTGTAAGCCACAACAAAAGAAAGATTCCAAATAAAATGGAATGAAGAGGGAAATGGGTCAAGAAGAGTTTGATAGGAAAATGGTCAAGTTAAAGGAAAGGCTCAGTATAGTAAGCAAGTTGCTACAAGAGAGAGAGAAGGAAGACCATAAGCATAAATTTATCATCGAAAGGAAAAGCTTTAAGAAGAATCCCCCCAAAGAAATGGTGAAGGGGATGAAGTACTTGTTGAATATTTTATTGATAAAGCCCAAGGATTTTAAGTCTAACATTGAAAGAGTTCAGACTTTTGGTGGTAAAGATGCTAGAAGGGAGAAAATGAAACCCACCAAAGGTCTCATATACTTTGAGAAATGTCCAAACCAACATATTGTTCAAGCAGCATCACAAAGGCTCGGGTGCCTCATATTTTAAAAATTGACCAACCATGTCCATATGTAGGTCATGATGGCCATAAGGGAAGAAAACCATCACAATATATCATAAAGAAAAAATAATATTTAGAATTGTCTGTAGGAAATAGAGGCAACAACAAACTTCTAAAGGAGTCAACTCTATGGAAGAACGAGGTGGATGCAACATGGTGTCTTAATGTAATGCACATAGAGAAAAATGAAGAAGTTGAGTTACCGGTATAATTTTAGTTGGCACTTGATGAAGATGAAGCACAATTGTTGGCAAGGGGTGAATCTTGCATGGGGTATGCAACCACGATTCCAATTGATTTTTCCGATTTGTATAAATAACTAAACTCCCTAGCAGGAAGAGTAACAGACTTGAAGGTGCACATTCAACACATCAAATTGGAATTGGAAGAGGGTGCAATTGAGAAATGTAACCAATAGGCTGAAAGCAACGCATATAAGCTAGCTTCAACTCCTAAGCAAATAGAAGATCATGGACAAATATTAAGTCTAGAAAAGAACTCAGATCACCTTGGTGATATGAGTGCAAAGATCTCAAATGAGATATGACAACCCTATATTTTTTAAGCTAATAAATTGTGTGTAGATGCAAGATTTGAAGGCAATGAGGGCGGGCAACAATTGAAATCCATCATGAAATCGTCCCTATAGAACAAATACAAGGAGGACTTAGCCAATGGAATGAATGACAACAAGCTTGTGGTGCCAAAGGAGAATGTTATTCACAGTGAACATGAAAAAGAGGGAAATGCACATGATAAGGTAATATATTTACCTTTACATAATGTAATTTTTCTAAATAATTCTGAAAGTGTGATGATAGGTACAAAAGAAGCTTCACGGAAACAAGGGCAAGGGAAAAATGAAATGTCTCCGTAAAGCAACCAAAGGGAGTCCCACCACCAAGAAATTGTTCCTGCAACCAAAATTAAGTTGACTTATGAAGATGGTCATGTGCAGGATGAAGGAAAAATTTTGAAGGTTCTTGCAAAAGGAAGTAGAGGTAAAGAACTAAATTGTGGAAAAATCTGCTGCAAGGAGGGGTGGCATATTTTTTTGTCACAATATGAAAAGGATCTACAATTCCTAGAGGATTGGTTTGATATTCCCAAGAATGAGAATATTTCATGAGGAATACAACTATAGAACTAGAAGAGGCTAAGGTGCTCAAGGTATCTAAATATTTTGGTAATTTGCAGGGTGAGAAGGTAACCAAGATCATAAGTGAGCTTGTAGAAAAGGAGCAACAAGTGCTACCAAAGGAAGATGACGAAGGAAAATAACTCCAGAGGAAACTGTGAAATTATATATTTAATAAATAATTATGTGTGTAGTCAAGATATAATCGAGGAAGGGAACAACAATTTGAAAGTATCTTTCCTTTGACTAAAAGTGTTACAATCAGTAAAGCATGCATTGTTCTGAAAGAAGATGTGCATCTCTTCCTTGAACCAAGCATAAAGTTTGTCAAAGGAGAAAGGATAATTCAGGGAAATGACAATGAGGAAGCACCAATTCTAGAGTGCATGGTTATCATGAAATTTTTGCAACAGGGATATGTCGAAGAGATTCTTTTCCAAAGTCCCCTGAATTATAATGCTAATTTTATAATCGACTAAAATTTTGAACAACATGTGGAGGAGCAAACATTAGTAGTAGGCTAGGTGAATCATGGAGTAATGATGACAAAAGAGAAGATTATGATGTTTTGCAACCACAAAAGAAAGGAAGTAGTAAGCAAAGAAATTTGGTTGGCTATAGATGATATCATCAACATAATAAGAAGGCAGCTACAGAACAAGGTATGGGACCCTGGAACCCGAGAGGTGACAATTAACCAGTGAGAGAAAGTCTATGATCAGTAGCAATATAAAGTTTGGGGTCCTGAAGGGTTCGCAATTTGAAGGAATTTGACCAAGAGGTCAAAAAGATTTCTACCTAGGGAGTCTTATGCAAGAGCATCCATCTCCATGCAACTCATTTTGACCAGACCCCAAAAGGGTCATGTAAATTTCCAAAGAGAAAAATTACCAACAATATTTTTGATGTAATTATATGAGTCCAAATTTTATGTGTGTTAGTTATTTTACTAAGTAGGTATTATTTTCCAAGTGGGTCGTTGAAGAAAACACAAGTGCCCAGCTAAGGTGTTGATCCGAATCAGATCCACAAAAGACTGTCAAGAACTTTGGTTGTATCGGGTTAAAAAAATCTTTAATGAAATCCAAAACGGCATCAAAAACACCCGGAACCAGTGGCCATGGCAGCCGGCGAGGAACGACGAGGACCTCGGTCAAAACGCACTGACCGGGGCCCATGGAGACTACGCAAGAGGTCAAAACAGCCCCTGGGAGCCCCGGATCGGGAAAAGGAGGCGATTTTGATGTGCGATTAGCGCTTAATCACGCATCGCTGAGCAAATAGGGCCAAAATGGGGGAGCCTTAAGCACTCGGTCACATTGGGAGACGGAGAACCGCGAGCGGAAAACAAAAAGCGCTAAAGGACAAAGGCGAGACCTGTGCTTTGGAAAACCGACGGTATCGATCGTGGCGCCCTTGAATGGTAAGATGTTTTGGATAGGAGCAGAGCGATCCCACTTATCGATCGATGCGTGGCAGCGAAGGTGAGAGAAAAACCATCATGATCGCCCGCTAACGGTTGAGCAACTCAACCGCGCTCAACGTGCGTATGACGTTGGATCTGGAGGAGCCCAGATTGGACGGCTGAGATTGCACCCGATAGAAAGAAGCAGAATCAACAGGGAAACAATCTATGATTTAAAAGGATTTGGAATCTGTTTGACTGCCACAGTGGAGAAAGAATGTATCCACGACAAAACCAATAAAATGAGCCGACGAAGCATGCTGGTACCAGTTAGATGGGGACACGTGGCACTCCCTAAGTGCTCATGCTGACGCCGAACAGGGAACGCCAAGCACAGCTGTAGAAGGTGAATCAATGCAGGCGGGAGAGGAACCAAATAGGCATAGGGGTCGAATGGTTAAAGCCATGAATGGAGACAGTCGAAAGAGGGGGGATTTGGAGAAGATTCCAAGAGACCAAGAAAGACAGTGAATAGTAAACATTGAGAGGAGGAATGAACACAGAGAACAGCCAAGCAGAGGAGACAGAGGGCCAAGCTGACCACAGGCAGTATCGAGCACCAGAGAGCTTGAAGATTCAAGCCTTCCCATAGAGGAATTTGTCTGGTTAGAGCATCACAGTTGGCTCTTTCCACTGTAGACCAAAGGTCACAGAGCTGGTAGGAAGAACAAGAGTTTGTGTACTCCGAGTGGCTTGGGGAATCCAAGAACCACCCTGCCAAGCAAAATCTGCTTCAGGAGAACTCACATTGAGTCCCTGAATTGTAATTCTCTACTTAAAGACACAATAAAACAAGGCCACCATTGAAGCTGGACCAGAGATGTAGCCCTGGAGACTAAGGTGAACTCCTTATTAAAAATTGTTTATGTCTTGTGTTTCTTACTATATTTCTCTGTTGTCTTTCCATTTAAAATGTCTATGTGTTGGCAATCTGATCGATCCGTTGTTTCAATAACACAGAACACACACCAGCACATGAGTCTATAATACCTTTTGTTTAATAAATCTTCAACTGATGTCACTCATAGGGTGATTATCAGATCAGGTGTAGGTAGTTTTCGCTAATGGACAAATGCCTCACTTTACCGAGTTTTGTTATGGACATTTGTTAGTTAACCTTTAGGATAAAAATGGGTTGTATATGTATGTCAACATTCCCACAGGGCTACACTTTGAAACTTTGTTTACAAAGAGAAACAAAGAGAATCCATGCAGTTGGGGTCTTCTGGCTTGAAGTGGAGCAAATGCGCAAAAAAAGGCGGACCCCTGATTGCCTCGACCTCGCCAACGACGCGAGTTCCCGACCTTGGCATGAGTCCCAACCCCGAGCTTGTGTGGGCTTCAGTAAATTGGTAGACTTTCGGGCCTGCGTGGTGAAAAGGAAAATGGAAGGTCGGCTCCGACACTTGACTAGCAACTAGTCGGGCCTATTGGTTGTTGTTCGTATTTCGAGGTTTAAAAAAATGTTTTATTGTATTTTTCCCATATATGGTTTATGGCTACAGATATGTATTTTTCCCATATATGGTTTATGGCCTCATCTGTAGAAAGTCCTTACTAGGTTAAAGATTCTTTTCTTAACTGATAACAAAAAAACTATACTTTATAAAGATAAGAGCTTGTTCATAGAATAAGTGTTTTTAGAAAGGACAATTTTTTCCAAAGAAATAAGGCTCACTTTAATACTCAAATGCTCTAATTATTTCTTTAACTTTTCCTACTTATAGAAGCGAAAAATCAAAATATTATTAGAGACTTTATTTTGAGAATAGAAAAAGTAAATACTACTTAACCTTTATTTTCCTAAGAATGCTAAAGACAAGATGATACAAAATCAGAAGAGAATTTCTTCTAGGAAAAGTAATTTTTCAAAATTTTCCCATTAACGGGCAAGGAATCAATTCTACCTCACAAGTCTTGTAAAAGAAATGTTGATGGATCAATTTTCTCAATGATTTGGAATGGTCCAAGCCACATTCTTTGGAATTTGGTGTGTTTTCCCTTTTCCTCATGTGCTTTGTCCTATTTCAAAACCAAATCACCTACTTCAAAGGTTTTATGACTGGTCGAGGTTGTATCAAAAGAGGCTTTGACCAATTGCTGATGATGGGAATGGGTGGCTTTAGCTTTTTCTCTTACTTCTTCAAGCTTAAGGATCTGAAATTGTCTTGCTTAAGGAGAAGAGGAATGATTTTCATTAATACATTGCACCAAGGCTGATCCGAATGGGAAATGACATCAACCATGGTATTCATCTACCCATGTAATTTACCCATGGTATTGTAAGTGGCATCCACCCATGGTATTGTAAATGACATCCACCCACGGTATTCATTCACCCATGGTATTTGCCCATGGTATTGTGACATCTACCCATGGTATTCATTCACCCAAGGAATTGACTCGTGGTATTGTAATTGAAAAATACTATAAATAACAAGTCACATTTTTTAAAAGGACAGTTTGTCCGCCACAATGTAGCTTGTTACTTATACTATTTTTCAGTTACAATACCACGAGTCAACTCCATGGGTGAATGAATACCATGGGTGGATGTCACAATGCCATGGGAAAATACCATGGGTGAATGAATACCATGGGTGGATGTCACTTACAATACCATGGGTGGATGCCACTTACAGTACCATTGGTAAATTCCATGGGTGGATGAATACCATGGTTTATGCCATTTCCCATTTAGATCAAGGGTGAGAGATGGGATTGTTATGTTTGTGGGGAGAACTGCTTCTTTTCCATAAACTAAAGCAAAAGGAGGAGAACCGATTGAGGCCTTCCGTGTTATTCTATCTGCCCAAAGAGAAAATGTCAATGCTTTGTGCCAATTCTATGATTTTGGTCTATAGTTCGCTTGATGATTCTGCTAAGGTTTTTGTTTGTTGATTCGTCTAATCCATTACCTTGTGGATAATAGTTGGTCGAATACTTCAATAAAAAACAGGCAAATTCTACCATAGTATTTCTAGAAAAATAAGATGCATTATCAAACATTAAAGTTGTGGATAGGCCAAACCTGGTGATCATGTACTGATCAATAAATTCTATAATACTTTCTCTATTAGCTACATTTAGTGGGATAGATTCTACCCATTTCGTGAAATAATCAGTAGTTGTAAGGATGTACTTGTGCTACTTGGAAGAGTTAGGAACAATCTCACCAATTATATCTAATCCCCATTGTTCAAATGATTGTTGGATATTCACTGGCTGTAAAGGGAATGCTGGTTTCTTTTCTCTTCTAGTTTCAGTTTGACAAGTTTTACATTTTCTTGCATAGTCTTGTGCATCCTTAAATAGTGTTGGCCAATAATACCCTGCATGCAGGATTTTGTGAGTTATGGTGTTTCCTCCGAAATGACCTCTAGTTGATCCATCATGTAACTCCTGCATAACCTTTTTAGCTTCAGGTTTTTCTAGGCACATTAATAATACTGAATCATAATTTTTTCTAAATAATACATCATCAATTAATTCATTGTGATTTGATTTCAACCTTAAAGCACGATTTGTTTTGTAATTGAGATGCATAGGAGCATATCCATTTTTAAATAAAAATTCAAATAAACATACTATGATTGTGCATCGTTGAGGTTCACCTCTGATATGTGTACTTCATTACCTTGGTCTTATTTTGCTAATAAGTGGAAGCTCTAGTTAGCATCCTGCAAAAGCCTTGACCCCTAACAATTTTAGCTGGCCAGATTTATACATCGTACTCTTGAAGTGCAGTGACCCAATTGACTCTTTTCTCCCCCACTTCTATTTGAATCAACAATTGCCTTACTTTAGGGTAAGGTACTACTATTTTTGTATGATTCTTGAGGAGAAAAGTTTTGAAATGTTTCAAGGTTTTAAAGACAACAAAAGCTTGTTTCTCAATAGGTGAGTAGTTTAGTTCGGCACCCTATAAATTGGAACTGACAAAAGAGATAGGTGGCTCGATGTTTTGATTGTTCAACTGTGTTAAAATTGCTGCATATGATGTATCAAATGAAAATGTGTACAATATGAAAGGTTTAAGAAAGTCTAGAGTTGTTAAAGAAGGAGCATTGATAATGGATTTTTTTATTAACTCAAATGACTCTATTTCATCTTTACCCCATTTGAACGTTGCATTCTTTCTTACCATTGATTGAAGGGGTAGAATAATCTGTGAAAAATCTAGAAAAAATCTTTTTACAAAATTAATCTGGCCTAGGAATGATTGCATGGTCTTTTTATTATACGGGAGAGGAATCTTTTCAATTTCTTGGATTCAATCAGGATCAATATAAATTCCTTTCTTGGACACTATGAATCCGAGAAGCTTGCCTTCTGCTAAAGCAAAGTATGACTTTTTGGGATTTAAAGAAATGCCATATTTATTGCATCTTTCAAAAATATACTTTAGGTCATTCAAATGATTGTTTCTATTCCTAGAGTAGATTTTGATGTCATCTAGGTAAATAACAAATTATTTATTAATCAGACCTTTAAAAGCAATATCCATGACACGTTGAAATGTAGCACTTGCATTGATGAGTCCAAAAGACATTTTCTGATAAGTGTATGTCCCCCACTTGGGCCTGAATGTTGTCTTCAATCTGTCATCTGGATGTACAAGAATCTATATGTATCCTGAAAATCCATCTAGAAAATACATTAACTTAGAACCTAAAACTTATTGCAATATTTGCTCCATGTTAGGCAAAGGAAAGTTATCCTTTTGACAAGCTCTATTCAAGTTCCTAAATCAATACAAATCCTAATATCTCCATTCTTTTTCCTGACATGAACCATGTTTGATACCCATTTTGAGTGTCTAACAGGAAATACTATCTTTGCTTTCATTAGTTTGTTTAATTCAGATTTGATTTGGCTTTCAAGGTTTGGATGAATCTTTCTAAGTTTTTGTTGAATTGGTTTCTCATTAGAGGTCATCGGTATAGTATGTTGAAATACAGAGGTATCATAGGTCTTGAGATCTGAAGAATCCCAAGCAAAGACACCTTTATATGTTTTCAACAACTTGATGAATGATATCCTTTCTTGGGATGATAAACCAAGACCTAGGTTGATATTTTGAGGTTTTTTAGTTGTGCATAGGTTTACCACTTCAAATCTCGAAGTAGAGCTCTGAGTCTTAGAGTTGGTAATCTTTTTAAATATGTATTTCAAATCATAGAGATCTTCCATTTTGACTACAAAATTTGGAATTGGATTTTGATCTTGTTTATGGTTGATTTGCAAGTCATGTTCATGTTCATCTATGATTTGTTCCTCATAACATCCTTCTGATGTAAGGAAATCAGTTATATCAGCATCATTATTATACACTCTCCAATTTGTTACATTATCAGGGATGGATGGTCTAAAAATTAGCTCTATAGAAAACCTATCTAGACTAAATTCCTCTAAAGGTATAAGCTTAGATGTTGCATTGGCAAGTAAATCAACACTTGCATTTTGTAATGTAGGGACAGAAGAAATGTTAAAAGTAGTAAAATGCGAAGTAATATTATGGACTAGGGATTGATAATGTTTGAGATGTCCAGACACACAATGGATTGTGTTTCTTACCTGTTTATTGACTATTTCAGAGTCTCCATATACTTGCAAATACTTGACATCAAGGCCAATGGCTTTGTACAACCCTTGAATCAATGCTTGATATTCTGCAGTATTATTAGTGCATTGAAATTCAAGGTTGCAAGCTAACATGGTTTTATCTCCTTGCGGGCTGCTTAAGATACATCTAGCACTTGCACCATCTTAAGACTTGGAACCATCAAAATAAAGAGTCCAGAATAATGAATTATCTACAAGTTTATCAACTACATCTATACACTTGGAAGCATCTGTTTGTGAATTATTTTTTATCTGAGATACTACAACATTATTCAGAAAGGGAGATCTTTGTGCATTAAAGGATCCCAAGAATGACTCAGTTAAGTAATTTCCGATGATATTATTGGTGAAAGCTACATGTTCATTGCTTCCCTTAAGATCAGTGACTATGTACTTCATGAATTTCTCATAGTCTACTCTGATTTGGTTAGGCTTACCATTGTAAGGTAACCCCATATGAGATAAATCAGTTGAAAAATATCCATGAATTTTTCGGGCCAACCCCTACTCATAATTAAACCATAAAATTCAAGAATATCAGCCACTAGAATATCAATTACTTGTGAAACTTTTGGATTAGAGGAAAGCCTGATTGAAACTGATATCATTTCTCCAAGTACTTCTACTTTGGTCCTATCCAGTTGAACTATGTGTACAACAGATTTTTTAGGTGTAATATTTAATTTGGTGCACACAGTTCTTGGCATGATGTTTGAGGAGGCTCCTGAATCAACAAGGCAATTATGGACATTTCTGTTGAAAATATCATAAGTAAGAAGAAATGGAGGAGTATGAGAAATAGATCTATCACCTATCAAAACTAGGTCTGTGGGATTTACTTTGTTTGAAGATGAAGGAGGTTTTCCCATATCTTTAGCAGCTTGAGTAACTACAACAGATGGTAAAGGAGCTACAGGAACTGCTTTTAATTCTCTAAGTAAGATTTTATGTTGTTGTTTGAGTTCAGTCAATTCATGCAATGAAATATTTTCTCTTTTCTTTTTCATATCTTCGACTATATTATATTCCACTCTATCTGAGATTACTAAAGTTTTGGATGCAGTTGTAGGATCTAATGGAATAGAATCAATTTGAGTAGTCTTAGATTTCTTACTTACTATCTTCTCCTTTATAGGAGTAGCATATTTCTATTTCTGATTTGTTGTAGACGTATCAGTAGAGTTTTTACTTCTTGTCGTTACTGGCATAGCTTGTGCTTACTCTTCAGTTGGAAGAATGAAGTCTCACATTCCATTTAACTCAAATTCTTCTTCAGTTTCTGCTTCTTCTTCAATTGTTGAGGCCTCTTTTGGTTCTTGATCGGATTCAGCGATTGAAATAGTATTTGGTGGTTGGGATGTAGAAGAAGGATTTCTCTTGAATGGTCAAAAATCTTTCTTGGGAGCAGATGATTCTACAACTCGTGTCTTGATTTCGACCATTTCATTTGACATGGTATTTAACACCTTTTGAAGGCCTTCAAGGTCGAAAGGGTCCTTTGGAGATTTCTTTTTTTAATCTTCCTTGAATGTCACTTTCTTTGATTTCCTTTCGTCAATATGCGATCTTTTTTCTAGGGCAATAATTATTCTTTCTACAGACAACGATTTTTTCATGTTTTCTACAAGGGTAAACTTATTGACTCTATCTACAAAAATTGTGATATTAGAGGGAAGGGAGGATATGTACCATTCAATTTGCACATCTATTGCAGGTCTAGAGGCAGTTGGGATTTTGTTTAGCAACTTGCTAAACATGGAGTTGAAGTCTTTGATCATTTCATCTAAACTTGCTTTTAGGTTGGAAAGATCATTAATTAAAGATGCCATGGTTCTATCATCACCAAATTTTGCAAGAAATATTTCTTCAAAAGTGTCCCAATTTCTTATTTACCCTGCCAGAAGGGAAAAATACTAGGATCTTGCAGATCCCTGGAAAGTATAAGGAAACAATCTGATAACAACATCTTCATGTGCAACTCCATTAAGATTCATGGATAACATAAAGCTATTTAGATGTTATTTAGCAGGAAGACCATCATTAGGATTATACTTAGGTAACCATTTTTCTGGGTTTGTTGGGAGAGCGTTTGGATTAGAACTCGGTACAACACCAGGGTTTTCCCAAGGTTGAGAAGGTTGATTGTCCATAACTTGTGTTGAAGGTTATGAAGATGAGGAAGCAGATCAAAAAGTAGATGGTGATGGTGAAGAACTTACTATTGGACTAGTACTATTGATAGCAACACTAATTGTCTAAGTCGAAAAAATGGATTGTTGAGAAGAGGTGGATTGAGTAGAAGTGAATGAGGAAGTAAATGGAGGGAAAGGTGATGTGATCTCGTTGGTGTTTGATACAGATTTTGATGTCGAAACTTTCTTATGTCATGAATGAATGGTAAACTCAAAAGGGGTTACTCCAAGCTTTTCACTTTGTAGTCGAGTTAATACACTAGTATCTCATAATAAGGAAGTGACACTTTCTTCATAAGCCTTTGGCTTTTCAGCTTTCTCCATAGAAATGGATATCTGTTCCAATTTCTGTATTAAGGAGTGAATTTTGGGAGACTCAGGAGTGTAATCTGAAGAAGGTGGTTGTCTTAATACTTCAGGAGATGAGGGAGATGTTTCTACAACTTCAGATTTCTAATCCAGAGATTTTGAACGAGATCTAGAAGAGGTAGAAGTTATGGAGGGATTTTGACTCTTATGAATGTTTCTGAATTGATATTTAGATTTACATGCCATTCATAGTCGGATGGCCCTCCTTCTAGCACCAAAATGTTGAAGCATAAAAATTATGCTAGTCCAACATGGGGGATAACCACCCGGTCCGGACCTTAAAGACAACTCTTTTTCTGTTTGATGTGGTGGCTCCGACTAGGGATGATGGGACCAGTTTCCCAAGGTGGGTTTGAAAATGAGAATGGGTGGTTTTCAAGTGATTGCAATAAGAATAATGATAACTAAATGAACTATTCTAGCATGTGAACCTCTAACTAACTTAATCTAATATAAACCCGGGGTATTCTGTACGATATGTGATCTAAAAAGATATTTGTTTGACATGTGATAATAAAGATCATTCATGTATTAAACAAAGATGATAACATGTAAAGATAATTTCTTTGACTAAATAGTTAGTCAAAGAAATGTATAAACTATATTGCATATATTTAATAATCATATATGAAAATAAATACTTTTAGCTAGGCATCATACAGTAGTGCAAGTAACACATAACAGAAAAAACATATTCCATATATAATTCATGAAAATTAAAATTTATCACTAATTTAACAAAACAGAATTGCTCATACAAGATAAAAGTACCATATGTGTGAGGTTCTTCTCATTTGACCAGTGACATAGATCAGCTCCTTTCTTCAAATCAAATTATTCTCCAAGCATATAGTAGTGCATCAACAAAGGAAAGTAGTTTGACATTCAGAAGTAATGACTGTGTTCCATAATTTCGTCAAGGCATTCACAAACTTACATAAGTGCATTCTTTCCAAATGTTTTTTGATAAAATTCTGGACCCTTCTCTAAATGCATGAGAAGGGTATAAATACTATCTAACTAAAGTTCAAAAATAGATTGTACAAAATATCTTGAGGAGGTTTCAAATAACTTTCCTCTTAACTAGCAACTAACTCTAAAAATAAAAGTGATTTTATGACCAGAGGTTATAAAGATGTCTTGTTGTCTGCCATATTTTCCTTTAGGTCGCATATATCATTCATTGGTTTCCCTTGAGGAGGTGCCCCGAATTGCGTCCTAACATGTCCTGTGAAGATGGCATATGTGAGAGGTGGCAACATCCTTTGTGTTGAATTGAGTGAAAAATTAAATGTTATAATTTGGCTGTGAGGTTTGACAAGGAATTGCCAATATGCTTCCTAGTCAATCTTTGATAATTTTGTGATCACCTCCCTTTGGATTTTCACCTTTGCCTTCTATCTTTTATCCAAGTAATTCAAATATGGCAGTGACTTTGGGTTACCTTCTTTTATCAAGTTGGTGGTGTGCAAAGTGTGATTGACTTCTTTTATTATATTTTTAGCCACTCCTGCTGCTCTTGCTACTACCAATTCTGCCTGCTTGATCCATGCATCTTGATCTGTGAACAATATATCTTTGTGTGTTCTTCTATTTATGGAAGACTAGCGCTTACTCCTTCTTCAGATTGTTTCCATTCAATGTAGTCAGAGATCTTAGTATTTAAATTATTAAATTCGGTCCTTTGATCAATTGCCTTATATGTTAATTGGTCACTGGTAATCAGATAAGGGGTGATATGGGACATTCTCTAACAGAATAGATCTTGTTGTTTTGGCAGAATTGAATTTAGCTCCAATGCCTCTTTGATGAATTCATCGACAGTAGGGACATATTTAGACTTTGCTATGGCCTCTTGCAACTCTTGGATTTGCATGTTCTTTGCAGAGATGTCTGCTTCATGGCTTATTCTTAGTACTCCCATACTCTGTTGCAAATGGACTATTTGTTTAGTGTCTTGTTTGTTCAAATTTACTTTCTCGATTTCCAGTTGTTGCTCGAGCTGTGCTATCCTTTCTTCCCTTTCCCTTAACAAAATAGATACATCTATGGCTTTATCCATGGTTACAGTAGCATATGCCCTTGCAAATTGTGATAACCTGGTTAAATTTTCAGCGGGATTCGAAATAATATCCCTCCAAACTATGTCCATTGGTTCATTCACAGGTGGGATTTCGGGTGTTTCTACTCTCCTTCTTTTCCTCTATCTTCTTACTACAGCCTTATGGAGTGGACTATAGAATACATATAAAGGAGGTATCTCTATAACCTTTTAGATAATTTCAAATGTTGGAAATGTAGGGATGATTTCTGTATTATGCGAACTTGTCCCTTCCTCATTCATTGGCTCTGACTCTGAAATTTTCTGAGTTTGATTTGGAGTATGATATTCTGTGGTTTCTGAGACATCTGTTGTCTTGGGAGTATCTTGGATGTTTTTCTTAAATTGGTCCCATTCCTGTTCCAAATCGTTGCTTTTGCCTTCGGGATTGGTATCCTTAGTTAGGTCACTTACGACCTGTTTTTCGGCTGACCTTCTGCTGGATTCCGATGTAGTCTCTGCCTCTGGTGTCTTCCCTATATCCTAGGTTGTGTTAACCTAAGATCCTATACGAGAATTTGGCCCTTCGTTGTTAATAGTTAAACTGGGTGTAGGCTTGCCATTATCTCTTAACAAATGCAATGAAATTGTCTTGAGCTTTTGATTTCTAAATTCCTGAAAATTTTCAAAATCATCAAGATTAAAATTTTCCTTCACCCAATGAAATGCTTGTTTGAATGACTCAGCTGATTGTAAAATATCTTCGAATTATGAGCTTCATGGGCATAGGGTTTGAGCTTTAGTGTTGTAGTAACATTTTGTGCTATTTTTTCTGGGTTGAATTGCCTCTTTGGCAGAGTATGGAGCCTGAGGCTCTCTAAGCCTAGTAATTCTTTGTTTGCATGGTTGAAGTTTTCCAACAAAAAGGAACCACACCATATGGGAAAGTGCAACCATAATGAGTCTTTCAAGGTCTTAGTTAAGCCCTTCCCAATAGTTGGGTGATCTATTGCTCTGGCTAATAGCTTGTCGGGGACATACAAAGGGAGTACATGCGGGTCTGTTGTACTGCCATAAACTCTTATATATGTAAACCATTGTTCAGAAAAATACTTGCCTACTAAAAGAAGGTTTGTAGTCGTTTCTTTAGAAAATTTAGGGGCTGACTTATCAAAAATCAATTGGTGTAGTGGTAAAATAACACTATGGCATATTTTGTAAAAATAGGGAATAAAATGGGATTCCCACATCTGTTTGTGACTGAGATGGATGGGGTAAGGGTCTTGCAAAGTCCATTTCCAACCCATGATTGGAAACTTAGTACAAAAACATATGACATCCATGATATAGGCACTGAAATAAAATGGAGGAAGGTTCTCTGTGGAGGTGGATCTCTTTTGATGATATTCATAAATAGCAGTAGCTAGGTTATCAGAGAGGATAGTGGCCCTATTCATTATATGGGAATTGACACAAGCATCAATTAAAGGGACCCATTCTATAGAGAACTTGGTATTATTAGGCAATCCATATAATCTACATAACATAGAAGCTGCATAGTTTTGGGGATTTGCCAAAGAAGCTATGGGGTACATACCCATCTTATCATATTTGAACTTGTTCTCTAGGACTCTCCAGTCTTGAATCATTTTGAAGGGTTCTTCATTCTGCTTTGCGAACTTGGCCATGAATGATTTTTCATATATGTCCCGAGGGTTAGGAAGATGATACATTTGTTTCAAAACTTCAGCTTTGAATGATCCCATTAGCTCCATCTTTGAGTTCCAGAATTTTCTATCTTCAATACTGAGATTTTCCCCCACCCATCTAATCATATCAGTGTATGGGAGTATCTTGGCTCTTTCTCCTATTCTTTGAATAAAGGAGCAAGAAGCATCTTTGAATTGAACTTCAGAGGGTTTTATTGAGTCTATTGTTTCCTTGGTGACAATAAATTTATTTGCTCATCTTCAAGTCTGTTGTATATGACTTCCCATGCTGTTGCTCCTCCATCGGCACTGTAAATTGTATCAGCAAATACAGGCAAAATTTTTGAAACCTCAGACTCTGAAATTCTCTGTTGCTTTTTCTTTTGCATTACCTTTCGTAATGAAATCTCTTTGGAAGCTTTCCTGAAACGAAAGAGATATATCAATGCACACAATAGAGGGAAATTAAGCCTGAGAGCTATTTGAAATGACTTTGAATTGTGGGAATATTTTGAATGCAATTTCTGTGTTAACTAGCCATAACTTGAAAAAATCAATTTCTCTCCTCGAGCTGCTAAACATTAATTACTATGTCAAACCACTTAATATATCATTAAAACTCAGTAACTTCCCATGCTTCATGCCTTATTTTCCACATCGCAATTTTCAAACGCTGCCATATAACGTTGCTTGGAGATAATGCGAGATGCGATTGTGAAAATGGAAATATCTTATTTCAGAATTTTTTAAGTGGTGACACAATGGCATGCTTTATTAATTTGCGAATTGCGAAGTGCGATCGCGTGTTCTTAAAGTCTTGTGATAGAAAGATCGCAACGGGGGATTTATTGCATTTCAGGATTTTCTTTAAGATGTTTATAATAGTCACATGGAAAACTGCAAAATGTGATTTGCAATCAAATTTCTAAGTATGAGTTGTATTCTAAGGTTTTAAGGAAATTTGTAAAGTTAGTATTTATTTTCAAAGGCGAAAAATTTAAAAAGGATCCCCATTTATATGTCAAATATTAACTATTACTCTGTATAAATGGGGGGGTTGTTACATAGTACAACTACATTGATGGCAATATTCTTGCCCTTTCAACATTCTCTCCCTCTTTGACATCAATGGCAAACGATGTGCCTAAGTAGTCCCCCTGACAAGTTGCTTCTTTTCTTTAAGAATAGTATTTCTTCATAGGTATGTTACTCCCCTTGTCATGGTGCTCTTCTTTCTAGCAATGTGGTCCATGATAGATGTGCTTAAATTCTTTCATGTGATGAACCAGCTCCCATTGTCTACACGACCTCCTCTAGCTCATGAAAGATTACCTGCTTAATGATCAAGTGGAAGAGATCTTCAATAGTAGTTCATGGATGAATAAGGGATCATGTTCTTCATTGGAAATGCTCACGAGAGACAGTCTATCAAAGGATGATTGTACATGTGGCTCATCAAGGATTTCATAGGGCCCATTCACAGATAGCTTCTACAAGAATGCTTGATCATCATAATCTCCCCCTAACTATATGCATGGTCTTCCTTTTGGCAGCGGCCACCCATCAAATACTTGGAATATCAAGGATGACTTCATCAAGTCAACAACATGTGTTGTTGGATAGAGTGTTCAAGGGACTTCCGGATTCCTTCTCCATACTTGTATGACTTTCTTCTCTGGCATGGTTCTTCCTTGTGTAGGGGCCCAAGTCAAGTTACAATCACGTGACATATGTCCAATTTTATGACACTTGAAGCACTCTATGTTGTTCACGAATAAGAATTAATGACTTCTTCCTGCAAAATTGCTTCTCGGAGATTGACGGGGACCATTATGTTTATCTTTGTGATATGCCCTACAATATTTTTCCATTTTCCCAAAGTTTGTACAAAAATAGCAATAACCAAGAAATACACTTTGTTACCTGGGAGATGAAGATTTCCTTGATGTACTTCTGAAGAATTTTTGCCTTGGGATTCTTTGATGATATTCATTGCCTTTTCTATTCTTGACACCATTTGAAAGTATTCTTAGAGTAAGATTTCTTCAATGTGTCTTTTACTCTTCTCCTTGCCATTGCTGGAATTGGGAGCATCAACATTTCATCCAAGCTTCCTCACATCCTTGTTGTTTGAAGCATTAGGGTTTGCATCATTCTTTCTTTAGGATTCACCTGCATAACCGAGACCTGATTTATCAAGGAGAGACCTTTGATGACTTAGGTTGTCATCTAGGGTTTGAGAACTTTTCAAGTTCTTATTTAGCGAGTAAACTTCCTTTTTAAGAAAGATAATTTCTTCCTTCATTTTTTTGCATTCTTCATCTTTATTTGATAGAATGATCTCCATTTATTCCTTCATCTTGGTTACTTCACACGATTGGGCCTTAAGAGAAGTGATTTCTGATTTTAACTTGGTGTTGTCATCATCCTTTTCTTATAGTTGGCATATCATGGTGTTTCTCTCTTTTTCTGTTTCATCGACTTGTCCTTCTATGAATGTAAAAGCTTCCATCACCTTCTCAGCTCCTTGTGCTTGTTTCCCTTCTTCTTCTAGTTGACATCTAAGGGAGGAGACATCTCCCTTGTATTGACAAATCTATGTTTCAAGTTTGTTCAAGCTCTTGTGCCTTTGTTCAAGGTGGCTTGACAAGGTATCTTCCCACTTCTTCACCTTATCCAATTGATTTGTCATGGATATGACTTCTTCATGATGCTTTCTCTTGTTTTGATGAAATTATTCCTTAATTTTGGTGAGCTCCTCATATCTTTCTTGTACTTGAAGCTTGACAGGGTCAACTTCCTTCCTTGCCTTGTCCTGGTCACCAACTTGCACTTTCTTCTTAAATTCCTCATTTTCCTTTTTCAAATTGTTAATATCTTCCATGGAAACCATAAGTTTAGTGGGGAGATCTTCATCAAAATCTTTTTCATTCTCTTCATCTTCTAGGTCTTATTTAGCCTTGATGTCATCACTCTTAGCTTAAGCTTCCTTGATGGGCTCTGGATTTCCTTCTTGTTTTCCATCATTTTCTTGACTAGAGATCATTGTCAATGCTCCTTTTGAGTGAATATCATGAAGTTTATCCCATATGCATTTTGCTGGCGAACATTTTTCAAAATTGACCTTCATAGAATCAGGTAACCCATTCAATATTGCTTTCATTGCTCTTGTATTATATTCCTTGGATTCTCCATCCATCATGTGATCAATAATCACCGATTTCCAAACTTCAATGCCTTGAGTCTTTAATAAATTCCTCATTCTTGCCTCCCATATATAAAAGTTTCCATTGAACAATGGAGCCTTCATAAATTGATTGACTTCAATTTCGGTAGTTGAAGGAGACACATATTTAGGATGATTGGAGAATTTCTTCCTTGGCTTCGCCATTTGTGTTCTAATGATCAACCTTCAAGCTGCTAGGATTTGAGTGAAGAAACATGGTTGTGATTCCAATTGTTGGAAATACTGAGAGGGGGCGTGAATCAGTCTTTCTTTTCAATTGTTACTTTTACTAATTAGATCACTTATATTTAGAACACAAAATGAACAATAGGAATAAATTCTTTTATTAATATAATCTTTATAATGAATCAAGTACAATATAGGTAGGGCTCCAACCCTACATGCAGACACCAGGTCTCCAACTTGGGATGTCCCAAGCACCTACTTGGACTTTCCAAGGCACCGACAAGAAGGAATCCAATCCTATATCTTCTTCTTCAAGCGCTGACCTAGATTCTTGAGGACTCCAATCCTCTAGGGCTCCAACCCTATCCTTCAAGCCACCAAACTTGTTTGTTCGAGGCTCCAACCTTCCGGGCACCAACCCTCTCGGCTCCAACCCACTATTGTACTTTGTTTAGATATGTTTGATAGAAAATCACGACTCCGAAAGTCTTCTTCATGGATCCTTGTCAATCTTAAATTTTATCATAGTATCCATGTTATGTCATCAATGACAACCTTGTCATATAGAAGGTGTCACTATTGATCTTCATCATCCCCAATCAATTTCTTCAAGTTACCTCATGATGCCATCAACACTACATTATGATCTTCAATACAACACTTTAATATGTCTTCAATAAACTGCACCAAGTTATGCACCAATTCTAATAATAGTTTTGCACCTTCTTCAAATATGGTCCAAGGTTAGCCCCAAAGATTACTTCAAGTTATCTCCAAAGGTCTGCATCAAACTTACCTCCAATAAATCCATTGTACAAGAGCTTTTGTTCCTTCACTGCTTGCTTGAATTGCTTCATTGTCCAATGCTTGCTCCAATTACTTCTCTATCCAACTTTTTGCTCCAAATAATGCCTAATCTAGGCTTAAGACTGAGCCTCTTCAAATGACTGTAACAAATAGGTACAGGTCTTCACAGGTCAAAGAATAGGTGACAGTTGTTTGGATATTCCACTATTCATAAATACTTAAGCGAGCTCCCACAGGTGGCCTTTAACTACTTTTCAATGTCCTTAAGCAATCCTTCAATGGTGGAGATGATCATAGTTTCAAGCTTGGTGTAGTTCTGTAGGTGTCTTACTTGTTGCAAAGACAAATGGTCCATAGGTGGTAGCTAAAAGAGTGTGAACTTTATGTTGTTCACAGTGATGAGCCGAGCTTCTGAGCCTTCAATATGAACCCCCTAAGAGACTACAGCTCACAGATCCGAGCTTACATAATGATGATAGGTCTGTAACTTGGTGCCAAAAGTACGAGCTCCAAAAGACTAAAATTATGTGGTGTAAGAACTACAATAGGACACTATTCAACCTTTCAAGCTTATACAAGAGTTTGGAGACCATGATCTGAGTTTTCCACAGTCATAAACAACAAATCCGAGTTGTAAGGTAAATGAGAACTCGAAGTAATTCTCTATCCATTGTTCCTTCACAGAGCTAGTGATTCAGGAGGATCTTGTCAGTCCGGTGTTTCCAGAGAGTTTAGGTCATCTTCGCCAGTGTTCTTCAGTGTCCGGTGTTGGTTAAAGTATTCATAATGGATGTGGCTCAAAATGTCGTTATATTTATTATTGTCATTATGGGATAATTTTGTTTATAATGGTGTGTGTCAATTCATGACATAATGGTGAATGTAAAGGTTACCTAAAGGTATAAAGGTGCTAAAAGTCTTAAACCTAGACCTAAGTTCTAAAGAACTAATGCAAACACTATGAAATAAACCTATGGAACAAAAATTATTACAAACCATCTCGGATCATATTATAAAAAATTGCAAACATAACAGTCCCTAACTGTGGAGACTAGACCGCAACAGAACCGTTAGGTGGTAGTCGGTAGGTTGTGACATGTGAGTAATCAGAGTTGGGGTGGTTTGGGAAGCCGCATAGTTTTATGACCACAGCCTTAACCGAAACAGGAAATCGCCATTGCAAAGAGCTGCCGTGTGAACAGTCACCGCGCCGTTAGCAGGAACCGCCAGAGATGACTGCCAAGTGTCTGTCGGGGGTTAGACAACAGTAGTCACATGCTATCAGTTCAACTTATCTGCACCGTTGCCTGACCGCCAGTGGAATAATGCATATCCAAAGTCTGATTTGGGTTTTTTTTGTTACAGTTTGTGCTATTTTAATATACCCACCATGTAACTAATGCCTAATGTCACAATGTGACAAGGCCAAGGCCAATAAACCTTTAATGCAACCCATACATGCTAAGATTAGCCCATAGAGAGTTCGAATGAACCTATGGGGTTATAAATTCATTCTTTGATCATGAAGAATGGAAATTAGAGTGATTTTAAGACTTTTATGCAGATGCTAAGCCAGAGAGGTAGTTGTTGTTTTCAGTGTATCTTGGTTGTCCGGAGGCGTAATTGGGAACCGAGATAGGCATTGGAAAGTTAGGAGAGAGAGCTTTCTGTTGACATAGACAAAAATTGCTTGCATGCACATTTCATCTAATGTTTTTTCTGTGTAAAATACCTCTTTCGATCAATCCTAATAAAGCGGACCCGGAGACTTAGTCCATCAGGGATGAACTTCGTAATCAATGTTTGTTGTCTTCTATTTCTATTTTTGCTGAAATTTCATGTTTAATTATGTTTCTTAAGTTCTTGATTAAGTCTTGAATCAAATTATTTCCTTTAGTATTCCACATTCATCATATAAGATTAGCGATCAATTCACTATTGGCAAATAATTAATTCTACTTTAGTTTAGTTTATGATCAATATCAGATCATAAAATTTGGTATCAGAGTAGGTTGCATATTGTAGAATTTTTGCTAGTGAATGTTAACCAGGTCCATGTCAAGACGTGGAGAAGGAACACTTGAAGAGATCGATCCAGAAATTGGAAAGCGAAAAGTCGCTCATAAATCAACAATGACAGGATCTGATGCAGGTGAAACTTTTGAAGAGAAGATGAGCGAGGAACAATTTAAGAAAGTGTTTTTGAGCATGCAACAGATGTTGGGAGAACTCTACAAAGATAAGAAGGTGAGATATGCAGCTTCTTCGTCAAACAAATCGAAGAAGGATAAGGGAAAAGGCAATGTTGATAAACCTCCTTCTCCTCTATCATATCCATCATCATCATCATCTTCTTCTTCTTCTTCTCCCAATTATAATTCCGAAACATAAAAGAAACCTAAGAAATCATCTCTTTTGAAACTTGATGTAAAATTTGAGCTAGCTATTTATGATGGTGAAATGAATCCTGAAAAGTTAGATAAATAGATTAAGCAGTTAGAAGTGTATTTTCATATTTAGAACATTTCTGATGAAAAGACAAAAATTTAGTTAGCTACAATTAGAATGGGGGGAATAGCTTTAATATGGTGGGAAAGCAAAACTCAAATAGATTTAAAGCAGAAAGGTAAATTCATCTCTTCATATAAGTTTTTAAAGGCTCTCATAAAACAATTCTATACTTTGGGATACATGCAACAAGATGTTATTGATTGGCAACATTTGAAGCAAGGTAAGGGGCAGAATGTTCAGGAGTTTACTCAGGAGTTCAGGAATAAAGTTTGGGCGCTTGGTATTCCAATGGATACACGTGAAACTTTATTAAAGTACATTAGCAGTTTACATTCATATTTACAACATACATTATTAATGTTTAATCCTGATGACTTTGATGAAGTGTGTGTTCAAGCCATACATATTGAATCAGGTGGTAGAACTTTCAAGTTTTCACCCAAAAACATCTAAGCAATTGGAAATCAAGGATTCCAGAGACAGCAAGAGGAAGAGCAATTTGAAGGGAAATAGATCAGCGACAACTCAGAAGGAAAGTGAAAGACCTGCTTGTACTCATTTCCAGAGGATCGGACATTATGAATCCAAATGTTGGAAACCTCACCCAGAACTCAAACCAAAGAAGTTCCAGAAGAAGAAAGGTGAAAAGAAGGCTAATGCAGCAATCCAACAAGATCTAGGCTCCGTCTCAAGTGATGAAGGTAAAATAACCGCAATGGTTTTGACAAGTAAAACTTCTAACACTGGTTCAAGTTCTAGTACTTTTGCACCTTCTTCAAACATAAATCATCTAAATGAGGATAAAAGGGTTGAATTATTTCATATAATGATAACTTCTAAGCACAAGAAACTAGATACATTATTTGACAGTGGAACACAAGCAAATTTAATATTTGAAGATTTAGTTAAGAAACTGGGTTTGGAGACACAGAATCATCCAAGACCATACCCATTAGGTTGGCTAAATGAAGAACCTTAGATTAATGTCACAAAGCAGTGTTGGTTAAAATTTTCCATTACAACTAATTACCTTGATGAAGTGGATTTAGATGTGATTCCATCATACATATGTGGAGTAGTGCTAGGAAGTCCATATCTCTATGATCATGATGCAGTGTCTCATAGGAAAGAGCATAAATATCACCTTAAGAAACATGGGATTGAATATATTGTCAGGGCACATAAACTCAAATCCCACTTGGATTTAGTTTCAATTAATTAGATGAAGAGATTAATAAGTTCAAGTAAGAAATATGTACTCATGGTTGTAAAAGAACAACATAAGGATATACAGGATGCTTTTTCAGGTTGTGAGTCTCAATTTAAAGGTAGTTTGGTTAAAGTGATTGAATATTTTCCAAGTCTATTTAAAGAACCAAAACATCTTCCTCCTAAACAAGAAATGCAACATGACATACAATTGATGTTTGATGCCCCTCTTCCTAATATCGGAATGTATCGCATGTCAATTATAGAGAACGAAGAAATAAATAAACAAATCCAGGAATTGATTGAAAAAGGTTTTATTCGACCCAGTTCATCTCCATGTGGTTCACCTATAATTTTGGTTCCTAAGAAAGATGGGAAATGGAGAATGTGTGTCAACTTTAGGGCCTTAAACAAAATCACAATAAAAAACAGGTATCCTCTTCCGAGGATAGATGATTTACTTGATCAACTGAAAAATGTTGTTTATTTCACTAAGTTAGATTTAAGAAGTGGGTATCATCAAATTCGCATTGCAGAAAATGACATGTGGAAAACTGCATTCAAAATTAGGTAGGGATTATTTGAATGGTTAGTAATGCCTTTTGGTTAGTGTAATTCTCCAACAACTTTCATGCAGGTTATGAATGATGTATTCCGTCCATACATTGATAAATTTGTCATAATCTACTTAGAAGATATTACGATTTTCAGTTCAAGTATGGAAGAGCATATTAGGCATGTTAAGTAGGTTTTCGAAGTGTTGTATAGGGAAAAATAGCACCTTAAACTTTCCAAATGTCAGTTTGGGAAAACTTCACTGAATTATCTTGCTTACATAGTTGGAGGTGGAAGTTTAAAAATAGATCGAGCTAAAATCGATGTGATTGTTAAGTGGCCAAGACCATGGAATGTGATTGAAGTTAGAAGTTTCATAGCTGAAATTGAGTATTAGAGGAAATTTATTGCTCAATTTTCTTTGATTGCATCACATTACATGCTTTAACAGGTTCTAAAGTTCCCTTTCAGTGGGGAGGAAACAACAAAAATATTTTGATACACTTAAGCATAAAATTGTCACAACACCAATCTTAGCTTTACCAGATCTTCAACAACAATTCGAAATTGAAATAGATGCTAGTGATTATGCAAAGGGTGTAGTCTTACTTCAAAAATGGAAACCAATTAGCTTTCATTCATAAACTTTTCTAAGGCAGTAATGAATTATTTGACATATGATAAAGAACTATTTTCTTTGGTTGAAAGTGTTAAGAAATGAAAACATTATTTAATGGGTAAGGAACAATGATTCACACAGATCATCAGTCGCTTCAGTACCTTCAGTCTCAAACTAAGTTGCAACAATCTTGTTATTACAAATGGATGGGATTTCTTTAGCAATTTCACTTAGTAATGAAGTACAAGAAAGGTGTCACAAACAAAGTACCCGATATGTTGTTTGGATTATCTTTGAATGCTTCAGTAGTGCAACAGAATAGTTCTTTAAAACATGAAAGTTATATAGAACAATATAGTACAGATGTTGATTTCAAAGATATTTATGAATCACTAACTTATGGTGCTCAGGTGGAAGAATTCGATTATCATATTCATGACAGGTTGTTATATCATCTATGTAAGTTGTGCATACCACAGACAGAACGAACACATGTTATCCGAGAAGCACATTCTTATCGCATTTCAAGACATTTTGGAGTAAGAAAAACAATGGAAAAAATTCAAATGTATTGTTACTGGCCTCACATGTATGAAACCATTGTTAAGTACATTAAAGGTTGTATGATGTATTCAACCGGCAAGCCAAGCAATCAAAATATCGGTTTGTACATGCCACTTCTAGTTCCTTTACGACCATGGGACAATATTTCCATGGATTTTGTTTGAGGACTTCCTATGTCCAGAAGAGGACATGATTACATGTATGTTGTGGTTGACAGATTCAACAAGATGTGCATTCTTGTTCCATGAAAAAAGGAAGTGACTGCTAAACAAACTGCAAAGATGTTCTTCGAACAGGTGTGGGTTCATTTTGGGTTACCTACTTCCATTATTTTTAATTGAGACACTCGTTTTGTAGGAGATTTTTGGTCCACTTTGTGGGGACTCATGGAAACAAAGCTGAAGAAGAGCACAAATTTTCAACCACAAACCGACAAACAGAAAAAAATGGTGAACAAGACAGTCATACATATTCTCTGAGGTTACTACAGTAAACATCCTAAGTTGTGGGATGAATATTTACCTTATGTGAAACATGCTTACAATCGAGCCTTACATTCTTCAACTAATCGATCGCCATTCAAAACATGTTTTGGATATCTAACAAAGTCACCAATGGATTTCATGTTCGATGAGGAGGATAAAGTGGTTGAATGATGCCAGCCTAAGCCGCACATACCATAATGATGCAGCCTAAGCCACATATACCCACGGTATGCATATAAAATTCATGTCCTATACACGTCCTAGGAATTCTTATATTCATGCCTAGTAAAACCTTCTTAAACCAAGGTTTAATGCTCTTAATTAAATGCTTAAGCGGAAACGTTTTATTTAACTGTCCAAAGTTTGGACCTTTATAAACCTTTGAGTGGAACCTTATAACCCTTCATAATCTTTGGTTAATTCTTGTAACTCAACACTTCGGTTGATTTTATTACTCGCGCATATTAACCATGCCATGGTCTTTAGACTTTGGTTAAACTCAACTTAAACCATAATACCTTAACTCCGCTCATTTCTATTATAACTCTTGTATAATAGAAATATTTCATAAACCATGATTAAAACCTTACCTTTCCGCCATTCCACAAACCTTTGCACATATATCGATGCTCTTTTAGCGCATTCAACCTCCATCATTGATCTGTCTCATCCAATCCAACGGTTATCACGTCGTCCACTCGTCAACTAGCCCGGATAATCTCCACCGTCGATGTGAACCACCCAATCGAACAGCTATCATGCAATCTCACGTAGATACTTGCATGAACGATAATAGGTCGAGGTTGTGTGAGAAAAGTGGTTTTCTCTTTCAATCGTGTGCTACATGTCAACCCTTCAGGTTAATCACGTAGAATTTAGAAATATCATTTACTGCTTTGAGGGCACGCAAGATACCGCTAACTGCCTATGAAGACCACTCCATTATTCTACTGTCACGTGGCTAAATCTAATCCCTTCAATCCTTGAATTTATTTTGCGCGACTTAATCATAGCCGTCTATCTCCCTCACTCTCATTCGTTGATCTGATTGATCCAACGACTCTCGTTCTTTGATGTTTAATTCTTTCTACGTCTCACCGTGTAATAGTCTTCTCTGATTCTTTGTCTGAGCATTTATTCTCGCCTTATGGTCTTCACTTTTTCTGATCTCGATCTTCAACTTCGTTGTGCCTTTATGATTCCTTCATAAATCCTTAGGTTTTAG